>PVKM010016034.1:0-27256 GCA_004027735.1 Carollia perspicillata | reverse complement strand
TTTTACTGTCATTTAATTGGATTTATTTATTTGAGGGCTATGTTTTTAGATATCTACTATTTTTAGATCAGTGTATCTTCTTAGTGAATTTTTACTTTTTTTATTATGCATTGTAAGGGGGTACGTTGGAACATTTCAGGACTGATCTAGGAAAAATACATGGCCATGAGGTGGCACTAGCACACAAGCTTTATTTGGGGAATACTTTGCCGAGTCTGCATAGCGGGGGAAGGCCCTAACTGCAGGAGACCATCCAAAGGCATGAAGCTTTGGGGGCCACCATCCAGAAGGGGAGGAGGGCAAGGGAACTCCTGCAGTAGAGAGGGGTTTTGTGTCGAGGGGCCTTATGTACGATGCCATGCCGCAGCATGGCAGGGTGCCTCCAGGTCAGAGAATTCCACAGGGTAGCAGCAGCGTCGGATCTTGATAGTCCAAGGTTCATTTTATCTGCGGCAAGCAGATGTCAGACACAGTTTTCACGTTATGGAAAGCAGGCAAGCTCTAAATGGCTAAAAATCTGCTTGTTTAAGCTATGTTTAAAACAATTGGTGTGTAAAATTTTGGTTTGGTGCCAGTGGCCTTTGAGCTAATAGAGGTCTCAGTCTCCCGTGAATGAACAACTCGGGGGCCCAATATAGCAAAGGCCAACTTTGCCTTATAATCATCACATGCAGTGACTTTCTTTATCCATATCCATTTTTTTTTTGCTCACCGTTGTTTATTATTTATACTCATTTTTTAAGGTTTGTTTTTACTAGGATTATTTTGGTAAAGTTTCAGTTTATGGTAGCCTGCTCTGTTACTACTTATTTATTATACAAACTGCTTTAATAGAAACTTTACTTCATTCTTTGCTCCCATTCAACAAAAACTGCTCTCAGTAAGATCATCAATTACCTTCACTTTATCAAATCCAACTAATTTTTTAAATTTTCTTATTGTGTATACATATGTTTAATTTATATAGTTTCCAAATGAGACAACACACATGGAATTTAGTATCTTGCTTTCCTTTGGGTTTGCTTTCTTTCTCCTTTCTCCTCCATTCCATCCAAATTCCCATCTTTACCCTCCCCAGACAAATGAGGTCACCTTCATTAAAGTAGATCATCCCCATTTCTAACCATGCTCCTACAATTGTATGCAAACACATATACAGGCACACCCATGATGACCCAAAATAAGAGTGTATAAATGAAGCGAGACACCAAAAAAGGGGGATTTATTTATAAAATATTGTGTATTTATACTTACATGCTCAAACTTCAGTCACTTTCAAAGTATTCTCCATTTGATGCAATACACCTATCAAGACGTTTTGTCCACTGCTCAACACAGTTTTTGAACTCATTGATTTTGATACCTTTTGGTGCTTCCGCCATTTTTTGTTTCACTTCTTCAATATCGGCAAATTTTTCATCCAGGGAAACAAAAAATAGTCACTTAGGGCAAGATAGGGTGAATAGGAAGGGTGGAGCACAGAGGTGTTGCCGTTTTGGGTCAAAAACTGCTGAACGCTCAGGGTGGTCTGGGTAGGTGCAATCATAAATCACCCCATTATGAAATGGGCAATTGTGTTGAAAATGTCTGCCAAAAAAATTTACTGAGGCCAGACGCAGCCTCTCACTACTATGCCAGTTAGAACACTGATACAGATGGGTTCCTAGAACACTCAGCTAGTGGGGGAAGCCTGTACTACAAGGGGCCCACCCTCCAAAAGGTAATCCTTTTTTGGGAGTCTTCCCACTTATGTACACACATACACACAGCGATGGGATTCAACATGCCATAGTCATCTGGTTTTTTTCACTACTGCATAGCAATATTGAGCCAACTAATATGTCTCTAATTTGTATTTTCCACTAAGATCAATGTCATAATTAAAAAATACATATTCATAATGTATATAGGATTACTGTGACACAGAATATATTTTTTCCCAAATGTTACTGAATGAATTTCTAAAGAGACCGTAACATTCATATTTCTCATTATTGAGGATGAAAAAAGGGATCTGTAGTAAATACTACCAAAAGTAACTTTACAGGGTAACCTGACCATAACTCCCTAACCAGGCAGGTCACGGTGGGTAGTCTCACCCCAGGCTGATAAATGGTTTCTCTGCACTTTAAGCAAGCCCTGCCCATTGTCTCTGTGCTTCAGGGCTACACCCTCAAAATGCCTCTTTTTCAGACCCCTCTGAAACCTAACATTCTGAAGAGAGCACATAATCTTGTTAACAACTATCCTGTAATCCAGTCCTTGGCTTGCTTTCTGCTCAGTTGTGTTACTTCTCTACATTCCCTCCTTAATCACAAATACATAAAAGAAACTGCAAAACTGTCATTTTCCAGAACTTTTAAGATCTTGCTTCCCAGACTTTTTTTCAATGTGGCTCAGATAAACTCAAAAATTCTCTATAGATTTGTACATTTCTTCTATATGTTTTTTTCATTTCTTCTGTACTTATTGTTCAGTATGTATTATTATATATTACATTATACATATTTGTATGGTATCGGTGATAACTCTTTGTAACCCGCATTGAAATTTCCCCCATATTTATTACATATTATTGATATTTGACTTTGTTTCTTTTTTGTTGCATGTGTTACTTTTTGTCACATACAATATCTTGCCATGTATGATGCACACTTTTTTGCCCAAGTTTTTGAGGCAAAAATAAGGATGTGCATTATACAAGGATAGTACCAGAAATATCTTGTATCTGTTCTTGCATTCAGTAGTTATGTTACATAAAATTCCTTGTACCAAAATATGTTAAAATTCCTTTCTAATACAAAAAAATTAGTACCTAAATATAAATAAATTGAAAATTGAATTAAAAAATTAAAACGAAAGATTTTTTTCCTGAAAGTTTGGGCCCAAACCACAGGCATGCATTATACACAGGACTGCATTACACATGGCAAAATATGGTCGGTTTTCCCTGTCTTCAGTTTCCTATTCTCTTTCCCTGTACCATCTCCCTACTCTCTCTTTAAAGCAATTTTTGTGTGTCACTTTGTGTGTCACCATGTGAAAACCCTTAGTGCAAATTGGACTTTCAATATTTTCTGTTTGAATTGAAACACCTCATTTGTCAAATATTATAGTTTCATCTATATCTTGAATCTCAATGCTCTTCTATCTTTTTTATTCTTATTTAATGCAATTATTAGTTATATTGACTTGATTTCAATGACTTTACAGTATATGCTGCTATTTCATGAGTAAAATTCCCCTCAATAGTCTTTATTTTTGTACAATTTTCTGACTATAAGAATTTTAAGAGAATTTAATCCAATTTTAAATGCTTTTTTTAGTCTAATGTGAATTTTATTGACTTGTACATTAATTTTAAGAGACATCATTATAATTTTTTATGCTATTAAATCTCAATCAACTGCTTTTAGTAATTAATTTTTATAGCTGTTTTTTCTTATATGTCTTGTACATTTCTTGGTAAATTTATTTTAACATTATTATCATATTTTTCTTTTACTATTGTGAACAAAGTATTTTTCCATTAACATTTCAAAGTGCTTATTGCTATTAAAATGTGTATATTTATTGTGTTTCCAAATATCTTTAATTGTTTTTCCTAATCTCCATGGTTTCCTAGGTATATAATATCAACAAAAGTTTCCTATTTTTCTGTGTTTGTAATGATTATTTCTTTTTTTAACCTTGTCAATCACTCACTGGGTCCTTCAGGTTAATCTTTAAAATTAAATAATAATAGTTAATATTCTTGCTAGATTCTGGTTTTTATTTTAAAAGTTTATGACTTTCAACACTTGTAGGCTTTTTATAATCTCGATTGTGTTCAGTTTCCTTCAATTTCTATTTTACTCAAGAATCTTCATTATGAATAACTGTTAAATCTTAGAAATAGCCTTTTTAGCATCTTTTGATATATTTGCTCTTTTTCTTTAACTTATATAATTGATTGTGCTGATAGAATCACTGAGATTAAAACACTTGAATTTCTGGAAGACAATCCTCTTTTCCATTGTGCATTAGCCTTTGTTTGTTTGTGTGTTTTACAGTGTTATATTTTTGGCATCAAATTTAATTATATTTTATTGATTATGCTTATTACAGTTGTCCTCTGCCCCCCTCCATCCAGCACCCCCTCCATACCTTCAGGCAATTCCACCCACTTGGTTCATGTCTATGGGTCATGCATGTCTGTCGGCCATGCATATAAATTCTTTGGCTACTCCATTTCCTATACTGTACTTACATCCCCACAGCTATTCTGTAACTACTTATTTGTTCTTAATACTCTCACCTCTTCATCCATTCCCCCTGCCACCCTCCCTTCTAGCCACCACCAAAAGGCTCTCTGTATTCGTAATTCTATCTCAGTTCTTGTTTGCTTAATTTGTTTTTTAGATTCACTGTTGATAGATTTGTATTTTTTGCCATTTTATTGTTCATAGTTTTGATCTTTTTCTTAAATGAGTCCCTTTAATATTTCATATATTAATAGCTTGGTGATGATGAATTCTTTAAATTTTTCTTGTCTAGGAAGCTCTTTATCTGCCCTTCAATTCTAAATGATAGCTTTGCTGGGTAGGGCAACTTTGGCTGTAGGTCCCTGCTTTTCATGACTTTGAATATTTCCTGCCAATCCCTTGTAGCCTGCAAAGTTTCTTTTAAGAAATCAGCTGACAGCCTTATGGGAACTTCCCTGTAGGTAGCTAACTTCTTTTCTCTTGCCACTTTTAAGATTCTCTTTGTCTTTAACCTCCAGCATTTTAATTATGATGTGTCTTGGAGTGAGTCTCTTCACATCTATCTTGTTTGGGACTCTCCATCTTTCCTGGAGTTGTATGTCTATTCCCTTCATCAAATTAGGGAAGTTTTCTTTCATTAATTTTTCAAATAGAAAAATTTCTTGCCCTTTCTCTTCTCTCTCTGGCATACCTATAATGTTAATGTTTTACTTCTTGAAGTTGTCCCAGAGGCTGCTTATGCTATCCTCATTTTTCAGATTCTTTTCCCTTCTTGTTCTGATTGGAAAAATTGTTTTTGGCTTTTTAGGTTTCATATCATTGATTTGATTCTCGGCTTCATCCACTCTACTGTTGTTTCCCTGTAAATTGTTCTTTATTTCAATTAGTATATTCTTCATTTCTGACTGTACCTTTTTTATGCTGTTGAGGTCCTCACCAAGTTCCTTGAGCATCTTTATACCCAGTGGTTTGAACTCTGCATCTGATGGATTGCTTATCTCCATTTCACTTAGCTCTTTTTCTGGAGTTTTGATCTGTTCTTTCATTTGGGCCATGTTTCTTGTCTCCTTGTTTTGGCAGCCTCCCTGTGTTTGTTTCTATATATTATGTAGAGCTGCTTTGACTTCGTGTCTTGGGAATGTGGCCAAATATAGTACGCGTCCTGTAGGGTCCAGTAGCACAGCCTCCCCTTTCACCTAAACTGGGTACTCGAGGTATACCCTTCGTGTGAGCTGAATACATCCTCTTCTTGTAGTTGAGCCTTGGTTGCTGTTGGTAGGTCAGTTGGAGGGATTTACACAGGCCAGTCAGCTGCAAGATTGGCTGTGACCACTTACCTACCACCAACCTCCACCCTCTGTGGAGGATCAGCTGTGCACAGGGAGGGTGGTGGTGCTCTGACGTGGTCTGTAGCTGTCCACGGGGTGTGCAAGCCCAGGATTTTGGTGCAGAACAAGGTCAGCTGGCACCTGTGTTTTGCCCGGTGCCACCCTGCCTGAGCTGTAAAGAAATGTGAGATGACCACTGCTTATGCTGGGCTTGGAGATTCCCAGATGGAGCCAAGCTCTGAATCTAGGATGACTGCTGCTACTGCCATGTTGGGGCTCACTATGGCCAGCTGTTGCTTATTTGAAAGGATTTAGGAAGTTATTTAGCATGAGCCAAGACCAACCATTGATATGGAAAAGCAGCGTGGATGGCCCCATAAGTTGGGTGATGCAGAGTGTCTGGGGATCTTTAAGGCTAGTCAAACAGTGTTATGCATGTTGATGGAGTCTCAGATAAAACACCAGCTTGCTGACTCTGTGGGGCGAGGGTTCAGAAAAGGGACAATGGCCTCTGCTCAGCTTGATGCCAGACACTTCAATATCTTCCCGTATACCACTGGTGACTTCCAAGTTGCTACCCCAGTGCTGGATCTCAGAGGGACTGAGACTGAATAGGTGAGTCTGTGGGTGGGTTCTTTAAGAGAAACTGCTTGGGGCTCCAGAAGTTTCTTCCACTGACTCAATCCCTGCTAGTTTTTGTAGCCAGAAGTCATGGGGAGTTATCTTCCTGACACTGGAACCCTGGGTTGGGGGGGCCTGGTGCATAGCTGGGACTCCTCGCTCCTGAGATAGCCCTCCCAAATTAAATATTTGGGATATTTGGTCCCACTCCATATGTGTGAGGGACCAGCCTGTTCCGCATCCTTGCACCTCCTACCAGTGTAGATGGATGTGTTTTCTTTAATTCCATAGTTGTCAGATTTCCATTAAACTTGGTATCTGATGATTCTGAATCATTGTTGTTCTATACTTTAGTTGTAATTTTGATGTGGTTGTAAAGAGGCAAGCCATACCCTGGCTGGTGTAGCTCAGTGGATTGAGCGCAGGCCTGTGAAACAAACAACTGTGGTTCGATTCCCAGTCAGGGCACATGCCTGGGTTGCAGGCCAGTTCCCAGCAGGGGACACACAAGAGGCAACCATATATTGATATTTCTCTCCTTCTCTCCTTCCCTTCCCCTCTAAAGATAAACAAATAAAATCTTTTTTAAAAAAAGAGGCAAGCCATGTCTCCCTATGCTGCCATCTTGACCAGAAGTTGCTACATTTTTATTTAGTATTTTCATCCATATGTATAAGTTACAACAGTTTATGGATTTTTCCATCTTTTGTTTTTCAGCTATTCACACTAATGTTACACAAGCCACATGAAATTAATTGGGAATTTTTTCCCTTTAAAAACAATTGAGATTGGACTCCTGGCCAAGATAGAGGCATAGGTGGAAACACTGTGTCTTCTGGCACAATAAAAATTAAGAACAACAAAGATTTAGAAACAAAAACACAACCAGAACAGACAGAAAATTGAATTGTATGGGAAGTCCAACAACCATTCAACCAGACTGGTAAGAGGGGCAGAGTTGGCAGCTGGCAGAGAGGGACTGGGGTGGAGAGGGATTGCAGCAGGAAAAGGCAGTGGCTGCCAGACCTGTGAGCACAAGCAGTGCAGGGCTGACCCCGGTCACACATTTGCGCACAGATAAACTAGGCAAAAAGGGGCAGTGAGACAGACTGCACCACCCACGGTGGGAAATAAAGCCTAAAAGCATTGATTGAAAAGGTGCCGAGAAAGACTCCCAGCCTCACAGTAGAGTTCATTGGAGAGACCCACAGGGTTCTACAATGTACACAAGCCCACCCACCCAGGAACCAGCATCAGAAGGGCCCAATTTGTTTGTGGGAAGCAGAAGAGGGAACTGAAATCCAAGAGAGAGTGGAACAAGCACCATTGTTCCCTCTGTGACCCCGCCTCCACATGCAGCATCACAACCCAGAGACTGGGTTGCCCTGCCCTGGTGAACACCTAAGGCTCCACCCCTCATATGTAACAGGCACGACCAGACAAAAAAATTATGGCTTAAACAGAACAAATCAAAGCCCCAGAGCCAATACTTTTAAGTGACCAAGAGATAGCCAACCTATCAGATGCACAGTTCAAAACACTGGTGATCAGGATGCTCACAAAAAACTGGTTGATTTTGGTCAAAAATTAGATGACTAAATGAAGGCTACATAAGTGAAATAAAGGAAAATGCACAGGGAACCAGTAGTGGTGGAAAGGAAACTGGGACTCAAATCAATGGAGTGGACCAGAAGGAAGAAACAAACAACCAAACAGAAAAGAATGAAGAAACAAGAATTCAAAAAAAATGAAGAGAGGCTCAGGAACCTCCAGGACATCTTTAAACATCCCAGCATTTGAATTATAGGGGTACCGGAAGAGGAACAGCAACAAGTGGAAAAATTACTTGAACAAATAATTAAGGAGAACTTCCCCATTCTGTCAAAGGAAATAGACTTACAGGAAGTCCAGGAAGCTCAGAGAATCCCAAAGAAGGTGGACCCAAGGAGGAACACACCAAGGCACATCATAATTACATTAACCAAGATTAAAATGAAGGAGAGAATCCTAGAAGCAGCAAGTGATAAGGGGACAGTCACCTACAAAGGAGTTCCCATCAGACTGTCAGCTGATTTCTCAAAAGAGACCTTACAGGCAAGAAGGAGCTGGAAAGAAGTATTCCAAGTCATGAAATGCAAGGACCTACATCCAAGATCACTCTATCCAGAAAAGCTTTCACTTAGAATGGAAGGGCAGGTAAAGTGCTTCCCAGATAAGGTCAAGTTCAAGGAGTTCATCATCACCAAGCCCTTATTATATGAAATGTTAAAGGGACTTATCTAAGAAAAAGAAGATAAAAAAGATGAACAGTGAAAGGACAGCGAACTCACAGTTATCAACAACCACACCTAAAACAAAAGCAGACTAAGCAGTCACCTAAAACAGGAGCAGAGCCACGGAAATGGAGATCACATGGAGGGGTAGCAACAGGGGAGTGGGAGGAGAGGCGGAGGGAGAAGGTACAGAAAATAAGTAGCATAGATGGTGGGGAGAAAATAGACAGGGGGAGGGCAAGAGTAGTGTGGGAAATATAGAAGCTAAAGAACTTATGACACATGGACATGAACTAAAGTGGGGGGAATGTGGGTGGGAGGGGGTGTGAAGGGTGGAGGGGAATGAAGGGGGGAAATGGAATAACTGTAATGGCGTAATCAATAAAATACATTATAAAAAATTGAGACGTTTAAATAACATTGGAATCATCTTTCTTGCAACCCTAGCACTTTTTTAAATTATGGATTATTTTTTAAAAATCACTTTTCCATTCTTATTGATACTGTTCCATTAACATTTAAATTTCACCTTGGGATACTTTCCGTTATTTATGTTTTTCTGGGAAATTATGCATTTCCTCTATATTTTCCATTGTGTTGTTATACAGTTTCACACAGCATTTTAAAGTGAACACATTTCTATTTTCATTTTATTTCACTTCTAGGCTGAATTCAAATATAGTTGAAAACTCTGTACTTCTAAGTTTTGAGTTTCTCAAATTTGTCGAATGGGTGTTATGATTCCTATATTTAGTGTGATAATGTAGAGGAATGCATGGTGAATACTAATGGAAAATTACAACAAATTAAAAAAGTTAGTGAATTGTTAACATTTTTATTTCATACTAGTACAGTGTTCATCTCTGTAAGTAAGCAATTTATTACCTTCTTCCCCTTTTCTGTATTATTTTGGAAAATTACACTCTTTTAAAAGAGATCAAGAATTCGTTAACATTGTGGCTGACCTATTTGACAACAGTGCTTTATGAGAACAGAATCACATGTATACTCTTTTTATAAGCAAAGAATCAAGCACTTAAACCAAGGAAGAGTTAGGGAGTGATGTCTTCTGACCAAAAGAAATAGATATGATTATCTAACAGATTTGCAATGTTCCTCAAGACCATAACTAATATAAAACTGCATAATACAATTGCTAATAACTAATATGGGCTACTTTTTAATTAAAATAATGATTGCTATACATGATTTTACAAAATTGAAGCAAAAGATAAAAGAAGATTGTGTGAACATGAAAGAAAATGAGCTTCCAGTAAAAGACTTTTATGGCAAGAACACAACCTGAGATAATGTAGCAGAGCTTAAAAAAAAAAAGCAAACAAACAAACAAAAACCAGCTATGGGAGTTTTTTACATGCCAACCGCTGGTGCAAAGGGACAGCAATGGCCCGCGGTGAGGCAGTTAGCAAAAGGATTTTAATCCTTCCTAAAAGGGAGGAGTTCATCTAACACAATTGATGTAGTGTAAATCACTATTCCTTCATTTAGTTTTCCTCATATGTTAACAAATTAAATTTTGTAGTGGATTACAATCATGAAACTTGAAGAGTTTCAGTTGAATGGAAAAACTTCCAATGATAAACTTCCAAATAGCAAGAAATGAGTCAAGCTACTCTCTGTACAAATTTTCCACTAGTATGTACCACTCCAAGCATGAAAGTTTTAACTATTTGAAGTGGAGCATGCTACCATCAAATGTAACACATATCCTGCCTTCTTAAATACTATATAGTACTTATATCCAAATACATCATCAGACATGACTTGTATAATACGATAACAGTAATGCTCTCAGGGACTGTGGAGTGCAGGATCCTATATTTAATGGTCTTGAGGTGCTATGCTTTTTATATTTACATTTAAATTTTTTTTGGTTCCCTCTTCCTCTGTGGTCAGTTGTCACATTATATTGTTTCCCTACCTCTAACAGGACCCTGCAGACACTTAGGATTTGTTCAGGAGCAGAAATCAGACAACCAGATATGAGGTAAGAAAAAGGAGACTCTGGATATGGGACACAAGGCAATCACTTTGGAATAAAATACATGTGTATTACTAGTCCATCTCTCCTGGTCTTCTCCAGATTGGTGATGCTGTCACAACTGGATTCTAAATGAATGAAGGGCAATTAGTTAGACACTTCTGGTGGGTAGTGAATAAAATATCCACCCTGACCGGTGTGGCTGGGTGGGTTGGGCTTTGTCCAGAAAAGTGAAAGGTCGCTGGTTCAATTCCCGGTCAGGGCACATGCCTCGGTTGCATGCCAGGTCCCCAGCTGGGGGCCTGGAAATGACAACAATGGATGTTTCTCACATTGATGTTTCTCTTTTCTTCCTCTCTTCCCCCCACTCCAAAATTAAATAAAATGTTTAAAAATATATCCACCATAATTTAAGAACCCTTTTGAGCACTAGAGTTTTGAGAAAGTAAAACTCCCTTTGCAGAGGAAGAGTCTGATAGCACGTTTCTAAAGACCATATTAAGGTCAAACTACATAGATCAGCAGATGGCTTCATTAGCTCTGCAGAAATTAACAAATTAGGTTACAAAAGACATTAAGCAATTTAATGAGTCATGAGGCATTGAATTCAAAGCTGATTTGTAATGCGCTTTTCACCGTACAACTTCCTTAATTATCCATATGAATGAATCATTAATACCTCCAGCCTGCTCAACAGTTTTGGATACCTATTTACATACTGGCGGTGCTCATTTGCTGAGTAAGGCAATGAGTATCTGCTGGGCAAGACGCAATCCTCAAAACAATCATGAGACACAGTAACAACAAGGGCTGTTTCTTGTAGGTTTCAAAACCCAAGATATGTATTTCAAGAGCTGAGTTATCTTGTATTAATTCAGACGCAGTTGCTTATAAGGTGTCTATTTTTTAAGGAAGATATGATGGAATTCTGTGAATTTACAAGCAGAAGTGATAGCAACTAATCATGACATATTATTATTAAAATAATTTTGCTACCAGCCCCAGGCTGCTGAAAATTTTGCACAGGTGGAAAAAATATTTTGACACAACTCTTCACCAGAAACAACTGAAAAATGTGAGTCGTGGGGGACTTTACTGAGAGGGTACCTTCTTACCTTTGGGGTGTGAAAATTACCTTTTATGAGACAATTAGTGTTTTCAATTTTTTAAGTGTTCTTGAATTTGACAAAATTTAAAGCTGATAATTTCATTTTAGTCTCCACTTTTTAAGGACATTTTCTCTTCTCCTGTGAAATCTAAGTATGGGAACCACTAGGACATCTAAATGTAAACATTTTGCTGTGAGTCACAGTGAACGATTTTAAAGAAAAGCATTTAAAAATGGACCACAGACCAGGCTATTCCAACTTTTGGTGAGGAGGATTTTTCCCTGTCATGACCAACTGTGTAAAAATAAATGGTTCATCTGACTGTAAAGCCCCTTTAGGGCTGCTGAAGAACAGGTCTCAGGAAAAAATACCCAGAATCAAAGTGAGAGCAATGTTACATTTATCCCTCCGCACAGGTGAGGGAAGAGTAACAACAATGTCGGACTTACGCCTTGTAAAACTTCTCAAAAGCACAACTAACCCTGACTTTAAAATTCCTGACATTGGTCATGTGAAAGTCAGGATCACACGACAGAACCTACTGACATTACATGTAATAAATTAAAAATCCAGGTACCATGCTTGGTGCAGTGTTTGATATGTGTAAGTGTTCAATAACTATTAGCTTTGATTCTAATTGGCAGAAGAATTACATGTCTGCCTCCTTCCTGTACCTTCTTCATATGTAAAAATGGCACAGTGAACTGACTGGATTCTACCTTTAAATAGACAGACTTAAGAAAAGCTAATAATACAAGAACTGTAATATAAAATAAAACTAAATAGACTCAGGCTAAAAAATTACAAAAATTTTAAAGGTTCTCCAGTAAGTTTATTTTGCAAACGCTTTGTATCCTGTTTATCGGTTTACACTGTTATAAAGAGGAAAATGTTCACATGAACATAATTTTGATGACTACTTATTATTTTAATACTTATTTCTAACTGACCTTCAAATTTCAGCAGCTCAGGAGCTGAGGTATGAGTGTTCTTGCCACTCCACCCCACCAGTGAGTCAATGGCTCAGTATACACAACACTGCCCGAACAGATGCAAACAAGCCTACAGCAAAGTAGACACAACCTGTACAATGTAAATAAGTGCTCCTTGTTGGAGCTTTTTATATCCAGTTCATGTCTTTCCTGAAATGGGGATATTTACATTTATTAGTCAACAATCTCTATAAAGCAAAGACTTTACCTCTTTGAAAACTCAACTAATTCTTGGTAGCAGTATTTTTCTTATTAATCTTAAAAGAATGGAGGGTAGAAGACTGGAAAATAAACAAACTCTCAAATAATCAAAACGTAAGAGAACTGTAAAATAACATTTAATAGAGTAGGGAGAAAAATTTAAATTACACATTCTGTTGAAAAATATTGATATTCAAAGAAATACCTTTGGATTCATTGCCTAAAGCTTACATTTTTCTCAATTAATTAAGATCAGAAGTGTTGGTTTTATTGTAGGAAGATAATTAATTCTTTGAAGTAAGAACAAAAGGGCTGCACAATTTAATTTCTATATAAATGACTGAATATATGGAGTATCAAATATAAACAGTACTGTAACAAGAAAATAAATTGGCAGAAACAATTACTCAATCAGTAGTAATAATTAAAACCACCATTTGAAAGATCTATACACAGAGAATGAAAAAATAACATCATAAGATTTTACAGCACACCACGGAATTTAATCCTAATTCATTACTACTATACTTCTTTCTTCTTCAGTATTAGTGGGCCCACATTATCTCCTGTCAATTCATTGTGTTTAATATGTGAACCATCACAGGCAGGAAACTAGAAAGGAAAAAGAATTACAAGTGTTAATTTAAAAATAATTCAATAGGTAGAAGTATTTGCAAAATGCTCATACAAAGAAAGCAATTACTTTAAAAAAGAATTAGATAGCTTTCCAGAGTAAAAGATATACTCTACATTTAGCCTAATTACATTCCAATACCACAGCAAATCTAACAACTTTAAATAGTTAACTAGGTATTTGGTATAGACTTTAAATAAAAAGTTTTGGATGATTCCATAGGAGTCAATAAAATTTGTCTAGAAGGGGATCAAAAGGAGCTTTTGTCCT
Source organism: Carollia perspicillata (assembly GCA_004027735.1). Lineage (NCBI taxonomy): Eukaryota > Metazoa > Chordata > Mammalia > Chiroptera > Phyllostomidae > Carollia > Carollia perspicillata. The sequence continues at coordinate 13,582 of PVKM010016034.1, read as the reverse complement.
CTGTGGAGCTCTAAATTTGAGCTCACTTATTCACTTATTTAAATTCAAGTACAATAAACTCAAAATATATTCAAAGTGTTTCTACTATAAAATTCATGAAAATTGTAATAGTTTCAAAAATCAATTTTAAAAAATTCATTCATTGATAACAATTAACATTTTAGTGTATTTCTCCTCCGCATTTTAAACAAAAATGGGTACAGAAATATGTTTGTCTTAGTTGTATTACATTATGCTTTCATGTCATTAAATAGTCTTTAAAAATACGATTTGTAGTGGCTTCCTAACATCCCATCATTTTTATTACACATACTTTAATCATCCCTGTTATAGGATTCTAGATTGTCTCTTAACACTTTGCTGTTACAAAGGATGACATGATGAACATTATTGTACTTAAAATCTCAAATAACCTCTGGTCAAAGGAGTAGAAGAACACAGATCTCTTAAAGACATTTACTGGCTCATGCTGTTGGATCCTGCACAAACATCTCATTAATCCTTGAAGATGTCTATGATGTTGAAATATTATCAGATTTAAAAATGAAAGATTAAGTAACTTGCCTAAAGTCATACTTGTAAGTGGCAGACATCAGCTTTGAACACAATTTATTCAGATTCTAAAGCTTAAACTCTTCACTAACCCTTATGTCCTCTCATAACATAGGTGTATTTTTAAACTATGAGTTACTCTAGGTAACTGTTGAAACACAGTAATACAAAAAAATTAGATTTCTATCCTTCCTCGCTGCTCTAACTTTTCTAATGTAGGCAGTATGGATCATAAAAGGCAAACTTTAATTTGGGACATAGACTGTCTGTACTGAACACTATCAGGAATCACTCATCTCACAAAACCTCAAAACTGAGGATTTCAGACGGAAAACATTTTAGCTACACCAAACTGTAGTGTATGTGTAAATGGACATCTTACCGTCTTAGAACGCCAACACCTACAATAAGCTGCTTTAGTAAGACACAAGTCTTCAATGTTTATTTCATTCACCACTTTGGGATTTTCCTTTTGTATTTTAAGATTAATCAAGCTATCCTTCTGTTGCTTTTTCTTTGGGAGGAATGGACGAACGGCAAGGTAGCCCAGGAGTGCAAGTACACCGAGGAAAGGCAGCAACCGAAGCCATTCTGAAACTAAACGTGGACAGATTTGTTAGTCTGCCGGGCTCTTGCAATACAACTCAAACTGCATGTCTCATCCTTGAGCTTATTCCTAATTATTCTTTACTTCTCACTTTAACTATTCATCTTTAAAACCACGAATAAATAAATCAAGACACCTTTTACCTAGGACCAACCACCATGTTTCATTTGTGGGCTAATTTGAGACTTGAGAAATGGAAAGTAAAATTTTCAAAAATAGGTCCTATATCAAATATCCTGTCACTTTCCTAAGTATATTTGTGTTTATCTTTATTTTTATTTCAGGAATTATAACCTCTAATTATAAATAAAATTCAACATGTGATATATTTTATAGGCTTAGAAAGTATTTCCACCATGTCTAAAAGCATACAACAGAATATCTTTATTTTACCATTCATATGTAATTTTGGAGAGAACATGTTTTAATCTCTTTTAGATTCAATGCTTTACATTTTGGGGTAAGGCACACTGATTCCTAAAGAAACACCTAAATGTTATGTAGAAGCTACTATGTTAAAGAATTGAAATTTCCATATGTTGAATGTTCTTATTGTTAGGTCCATCTTATTCCACAGTGTTCTTTTTAAAAAAGATTTTATTTTTAGAGACAGGGAGAGAAAACGAGTGGGAGAGAAACACAGATGTGAGAGGGAAACTTCAATCAGCTGCCCCTAGCACTTGGCCTGAGCTGGGACATAACCTGCAACCCAGGTGTGTGTCCTGGCCAGGCATTGAACCTTCAAACTTTCTCTTCGAGGGACAATGCCCAACCATCAGAGCCACACTGGTCGGGGCTCCACAGGCATTCTTTAAGTGCCTTCTTTAGTACGCACCACGGTCTTGAGGCATAGGGAATGTAAATGGTGTCCGTGAGATGGTCCCTATGCCTGTGAAGACAAATACACCAGGAAACTAGGATAAATGTTTCCGCATGTATGCATGAACTGTTAGATAGTAGTGCAGCCTCTGCTGGGCTCTCTAAGGAACCCTTTCTGTCCATAAAGAGTTATCATTTGACATCCTTCCCAGAGGGCCTACCTGATACCTTGCTAAGCACTATGTAAAAACAGGTTAGTAGAAAAAAACTGAAGATTAAGTGCCAAGGCATATCAATAAATGTTAATGATAATGAACTAGACTATGCTAAGAGTACAATTATTATGATCTCATTTAATAGTTTGTTAGCTTCAATAACTGTGTTCAGTAGGTACCATTATTATTACCATTTTTCATGTGGGTAAATAGTAGCTTAAGCAGGTTTAGTCCAGAACAGTAAGTCCAAAGCTTGTTCTCAATCACTGTGAATCAAATCCAACAGATATACCGGGTTGCCAAAAAGTCCATTTAGTTTTTTTCATAAAATAAAAACACATTTTTCTCATTTTACCAATTACTTTATTGATTTGGATATTTGAGTATGTCAGCTATCTGCCACCTGGTATAACACTGATAGTTCTCAATTAATGTCTCAATTTGATCACTATCAACTTCTACTGGTCTACATGACCACAGAGCAATGTCCAGTGAGAAATTTCCTGCAAGAAACTTCGCAAACCACTTTTTACACATTCAACCTGTCACGGAACCTTCTCCATACACTGCACAATTTTTTTTTCATTTCATTTGCATTTTTACCTTTTATGAAATACTAAAGCATACTATACCAAAAATGTTGCATATTTTCTTCCATCTTCAGTATTAAAATGGCTACACAAAAATTCACCAATTTTGATTTTTTTTTAAATTCATGCTGATATGAGAGCTGTCACAATCCAACCTGATCAAATTGTTTCTAATGAAGTTAAAGACAACTAAGCACTACTAGAGCCATCTTACGGAAATAAACTTTTTGGCCAACCTATAACATTTTATCTGTTCTTCTCTTGGTAAAACGTACTCTACAGAGATAACTGTTTACTGAAAGAAAGATTGGCTTAATACCAACTCTTCTAAAATGAAACGATTTTTGATACAACAATTTAATGCCAAAGGTTTGTTATGAGTTCTAAATGAAACAACCCATTGATATATGTAGAACACTTATAGGAGTGCCTGGCACATAAAAGATATACAATAAATGTTAGCTTTTAAGTGACTAAGAAAATTAGTAGTGACTCCTTTGAAAAAATATTTTGCCAACTCAACTTAATGCTATATAGTAGAAATTTGGGGGGATGTAATACTTTAAATAGTCACCAGAATGAAGCTCGATAAGAATCTTATCTGTCAGGCTTGTTATCATAACCAAAGTGGAGACATTCCATATAGACCCTGTGAATTAATTAAACTTCTGGAAATGACAACTGTTTCTTATGGCAGGGGGAGGGCCTCCATAGGTCTCTGCTGTACAATACTGTAGTCACTAGCTATAAGGTTTTGATTTATACCCAAGATTAAAAAAAAAATTTTTAAGCCTCACCTGAGATTATATATATGTATGTATGTACTTGATTTTTGAAGGGAGAAACTTGATTTTAGTATTTCTTGATTGATGTAAGAGAGAAACATCAATTGGTTGCCTCCCGTACATGGGGATGGAACTTGCAACCTTTTGATGTACAGAATGACGCTCCAACCAAGTGGGCCACCTGGCCAGGACCCAAGACTTTGTTTTAAACACATATAAGATGACATAGAGAAAACTGCCTTCAAAAAAAAGTTTATTACTTACGGTTCCCAAGAGTAGGGACATGTATGACAGATGGAAAAGTACCAGGGTTGATCAGGAGGTAGGTGACAGGAAAGCTTGTGTCCAAGCCTTTATTGTGGCCTCCAGGAAACAGCAAGGTAGGGCATGGTGAACAGTTTAGGACTGGGTAGCTTAAATAATATCAGTGGGCTCTAGGCTATTGGGGTGGTCCCTAGTTGTTTCATACCTGGCTCAGTGTGATTTAGGGCAGGAGAAATCCTGCTTGGTGAGTTAGATACAGGAGGTGGTTAAGGTATAGGGGTACAGGCTTTTGATTGGTTGATTTGCATATTAAAGGTAATCTCCACAAGCAACGTTGTTTATTATCTCTAGGAATTAGCTGGTCCTGGGAGGGGCCACAATTTTAAAGCATCATAAAATATAAAAAGTAAAAACATGATTAAAACAAAGATGTGGCTATTTAAATCACTAAAATTAAGTAAAACTCAAAAACCCAATTTCTAAGACACACAAGTCACATTTTGGCAGCTCAACAGCCACATGGAACTAGTGGCTACGGTAGCTGACAGCACAGAGAACGCTGCCATAATCACAGAGTTTTGTGGATGGTGCCGCTATAGACCATTGTTTTTATGAAGTACCGATTCTGTAGCATGGCAGGCTGCTTTGACAGTTTCCTCTCTCACAAACATCCCATCTCTCATGTACTTGAAGCCACCCTGAAGCTATAACCTAGTAGTAGCCTTCCTGTGCTCTTCGCATAAGGAATTCCTTCTGTTCGCCATGCCTTTCTACCTCCAGCCTGACTCATTTATGTAAACCCTTCAAGACTAGGGTCACCTACTGCCTCCTCTGGAATTCTTTCTTGATTTCGCAAAGCAAAATTAATCACTTTCTAATGCACCCCTAAGACCCTTTTCCTTGTATTCTTTTATCACATTATTGTTATCTATATGTAAAATTGACTCTTCCATAAGCCTATAAGAAAAGGAGCTATGTGCTACCCTTTGGGAACAAAGTAGACACCTCAGAAACATCTACTCGGTGACTCAATGAATGAGTAATTCACAGCATAAATGCCAGTCCCTTTCTCACTCATCACTTTGTACTGTAATTATTTATAGACACTTATCTTCTAGATCACGCGACTGTCTTATATTGATGTTGGCCCCAACAGCCAGTATTATCTTAAAATAGTAGTTATTCAACAGATGTTTGTTGAATGTAGAATAAGTATTATACTGTATATCACAAAATTAAGTCACAAGTCATTAAGTCATTAAGGCAAACTGACTCAAAGTCAAAAAGTAAATGAATGAAAAAAATAAGAACAAAAAAGGAAGTAAGAATGTAGAGATGAAAACCTTAGATTCTTAAGTACAGTATTTAAGTATTCCAACCTAGCCCACAGATCTCAGGAAATAAATGGTGTTAATACTATTTTAAAATCTATTACAGAATGTTCTTTTGACATACTATGTCCTTGGTAAAACACTACATACTCTCTATATATAAACATAAATATATATACACATATAGATAGATAGCAGTGATTTTCAAACATTTTCATCTCACGGCACACACAAATTACTAAAATTCTGTGACACACACCAAATATCTATCTATCTATCTATATATATATATATATATTTTTTTTTTGCCCATCTAACAACAATAAAAAACCCCAAACAGGTGTAATTTTGATTGGTTCACACTGGATGGCTATTGTTGTATTGGCTGTTATCATTTTTTATTTGACAGTCTAAGGGAAAAGAGGTCAGTGACCCTAACTAAATGGTCAGGTATTGCATGTTTTAAAAATTCTTGCAGCACACCAGTTGAAAATCACCAATATAAAGTAATGAAAAATACTACTATCTCCTACAACAAAGTAATAACTTACACAACAGTTTTAGTACAATCTGCTTAATGATAAACTTCATTGTAACTACAGAAAAGTTTTATAAAGGAAAGTAATACAGTCTATAAAGCTAAATTAGAAATCACTTTATTTATTAATGCTCAGTTTAGTAAAGAAATATGAAATACACAAATATCAAACAAGAAACTTTAAAAAAAACTTGTAAGACCAGGTATATAACCTGTTTGATGTTGAACTACTGCAGATATTATAGATACTGTGAAGAAAAAAACTGTTACCTACTAATTTTTAGGTATAATGCATATCTTGTACAGTATATTTTTGTTTTAGGATTATCGAAAATAGTATTTTTAAAAATTTAGAAAAATATAAAAACATACAGTAACTTTCAACTCACCCATCAAGAGTAACATATTGTCATATATCTCTACGCTGTGTAAAATTGATACTATATTGCATATACAGTCTATATCCTACTTTTTTCACTTAATATTATTATTAGAAGCATTTTCAAATTCCTTAATATCTTTTGGAAACATGAGTTTAAGGGCTATGCCCACCTATCATGTCCCCCAATCACAACAGGGGGCCTACAAGGGCAGGGACCTTCTTTGTCTGTATCACCATTGTAACTTTGGTATCTAAATAATCCTTGGCTCAAGTTATTTTATTTTATATTGAGGCATAATTTAGTGTTCAGCCTATTGAGCTTTGCGTTAAATGTTCAATTTGATGAATTTTTCAACTATATAGACCTGTAAACACCACTTACAACAAAATACAGGGTATTTCCATCACTCTATAAAGTTTGCTCTTATACAATCCCTTCTGAGCTCTTTCATCAATTTAAATGCCCAATAAGTACATCTGAATGAAGAAATCTGATCAATATGCTGTTTATTGTTAAATAATCTCTTTTCAACTTTTTACTATGTAATCATTAAGTATCTACTATGTGGACATACTGTGCTACAAGCAAGTGCAGTAACTGTCTTTTTGTCTTTACGTATCTAGCGCTTAGTACAGTGCCTGGCACAGAGCAGGATTTCAAATAACTAATTCACAGTTTATCTGTTGTATAAGTCCAGATTTTCATATACTTGGGAGTCAGGTTTCTTTGGTCTGTACAATAGGAATAACAGTAATTCATTCATTTGTTCAACAAGACAAGTAGCCACCACATTCCAAATATTGTACTAGGTGCTGGGGATACAAGCTGATAGATAAGGCCCTGCTCTTACAGGGTATATATTTTAGAAGAGATTAGAAGACACAGCCCCTAGCCCCAAGGAGCTTTCCATCTAGTATGGAGTACAGATCTATAAAAAGGGATTACAGAACTATGTAGTATGTGCAATCATAAATAAGCAATACTGAGAATGAAGTGATTAACTATTTGCAGGGCTGAGGAGAGAGGAGGATTTGATACCTAAACAAGTTTCTGAAAGATAAGTCAGAGAATGGGAGTCCACAGGCAGATGGGAGGAGGAGCCAGCTACATTCCACACAGAACAAACAGAACAGGCAAGGGCACAGAGACATGACATACACGAAAAGTGTAGGAAACTAAGTGCTACAGAATTGCTGGGATCGAGTGAAACGGAAGAGGCGCTGTACAAGTGAGCAGGTGCCAGATTATGAAAAGCTCTGATATAAAAGGAAACCACTAAAATATCTGAGTATCGATGTAACTAGAAAACTGTTCATTTATGAAATTACACTTGTATTAGATGGAAGATGGATTAGTGGAGAAACACTAAGGAAGTGCAGAGAGGGCTAGTGGTGGGAGTTTCAACCTATTGAAAATCCACTGAAATAATCTAGAAAAAAAATACTGTGAGCTGAAACTAAGGCAGTGGCCAGTAAAGCAAAGAGAGGACAAACGGATACCCTAGAAGTGTGTGAGTGTGTGTGTGTGTGTGTGTGTGTGCATTTTCTGAGGAAGTACTCTGAAGCTTTCATTGGGATCTCAGAGTAGGTCTGTGATCAATCCTCACTCACTTTGAAACATAAAAACCATTAACTCAGGTAGTCAAATCAACAGGATTTGATGATTAAGTACGGAGCGTGAGGTAAATAAAGGAAGTGAAGCTCCTTCATGATTTCCAGGTTTCTGGGTTCATTATCTGGATATATGCTGCTATGGGCCTCAAATTAAAAACAAAAAACAGAATATAAGAAGAGCAACTTCAAGCACAAGAAGAAAGTGCAGTATTGTAGAAGAGAATAGGAGAGGTCAGCATACTTAAAAAATGTAAGGGGGAGACTCAAGTTCAGTAGATACCAGCAAAAAGAAATAATGAAGGATGGCAGAAGACATGGTTTTCTTTGAAAGAGAGTAAAACAGTTCCAGTGTGGAAGCAGCTCTTCAGAACCTTAAAAATGCCCATTGCTTCTGTTCCCTCATCCCACAAACTGAAGGAAGGATAGAAAAAGAAAAGACACCGCTGAGGGAGCTAGAGGAGTAGTACTATCCTCAGAGAGAGCTTTGTTTTACTCATGGCAAGAAGGTTCCTCAAGTATTACAGGTGTTAGAAGACAAACCAAAATTTGAAGATAAAAGTGTGGGAGAAAATCAGGGGTTGCAGAAAGAAGAGATGAATTATGCCCACAGTTAAGTCAAAGATGGAATTGGCTGACCTCAACACTCAATCCCTGAAAAAGGTACCGAGTTGGCAATGCTTTTTTACACATTTGAATGTAAAAAGGTTGAATTTCTTTAAAATTTTTCCCTTAGTTCAATATTTTCACTTCTGATAGATTTTCTTCCCTTTCAGTGATGTCTTCCTATTTCCAGTTGTTTTTTTAATCTTGTTTCTAATTTTTTAAAAAATCAAACCACATTAGTACTCTTAATACTGAGCAGGGTTCTAATATTAAATTTTGTTCAATTCTATTTCACACGATTAAGATAAAAAAATACAAAGACTAAAAAGGTAGAGTGAAAGAATCAGCACCATACTTAACAGAAAGAACATTTCAAAGCAACTTCAGTAACAAGTAATTTAATAACAGCAATTTTCTGAAAGTTTACATACTGTTAAAAGAAAGTATCTCCTTGGAAGAAACAGAATTAAGAAGGGGCAGATTCAACATTTTATGTAGATGGGCAAGCATCACATCCTATTCCTGCTCAAGGTATATAAACAAATATGATAAAAACATTTCTCAATGAAGAATTATATTCTAAGGAACTGGGATAGATTTTTCCCCTTTCAAAAGGTAGCATATGACACCATAAAACTAATATGGCAACTTCACTGCTCATAATTTTATAAATTTTCTTATATATCATTTACAGGTAAAGACAGACAAATGACTTTTATTTCTGGATTGTAGAAAGATGAAAGTAAAATATTTTCAATGGATGGCTTTACTACTACCACTTCAAACCTAATACAGACTATTCAAGACCAGAGGGCCCATACAATGAAAGTAATGATCAATTTTTAAATCTTTTCCCCATTCACTCTAATGAACAGAACAGCGTCACTGTATCCAGAACACTGCTTGGCCCATTGTAAGTACTCAATAAATACCTGATGACTTGAGGAATTTTATATTGCAAAGTAGTTATATGGACAGAAATGTTTTAATTGGATCAAAATTATTCTCCACACAGGCTAATATAATCTTTAACTACACTGACTTTTAACCGTAGTTGGTCTAATTAGGAAGAGGGGGGAAAAAACACAACTTATAAGAATGATGTAAGTATGTTCCCAAATTCTCAAAAAAAAAGTTTTCTAAAATAAAATTCTTCTTTCAAAAATAACCTTTATTATTTACTTATCAATAAATGCAACTCTTCAGTTTAAACTTATTTATTACACTTTCTTATTGAGAAAACTCACCTTTGGTTCCAATTCCTTAAAAAAATAAATAAGGTACAGTTTACATACAATAAACCTTAAGCATTTCATTCTGGTTTGTGACAATTAAATACAACCCTGTAGTCTCCATCGAAAAAGGTATAAAATATGTAAAATATTTCCCTCATCCTTGGAAGGTTCTCCTACCCCTTTCTAGTCTATCTCCCACCACTGATTTCTATAACCAAAGCTTTTTTCACTCAAAATAAAGTTTTTTGATTCTTCAGCGGATCAGTAATTCATCCCTTTCTATTCCTAACCAGCATTCTAGTCTATGAATATACCATAATTTGTTTATCCATTCTCCTGTTGGTAGATACTTGGGTTGTTTCCAGTTTAGGGCTATTATAAATTAAAGGCTGCTACAAATGCACTTGTATGTCTTTTTGTGGAAACATGTTTTCAACTATTGCATTTCTAAATTCTCGGTTCAAAATTGGCCCTTTCAAGATAAATAGAGCTAATCCTCTTAAAGTTGTCAGCTCTGACACGTTTGTGTTTCTTTGGAGAAAACATTGTGTTTAGGATAAAACTCATTTCATTTCAAAGAAGCAAACCAGAGCAAATGGGGGAGAATTTTGAATATTCAAAATTTCATAGCTAGTTTTTAAATCTAGAAGTAAATAATTTTCTGACTTTAGAATGGGAAGATGTTTTTGTTGTTCTATTTTACAAGTTTATATAACAGGGAAAGATTTTTCCAAAGGTTAAAGTATTAGAATACACTATACAAATTTATCTTAAAAGCTTCACTCTTAAAAATGTGACCTAAACTAAAACAGATAAGTTGTTTTTGCTAGATAAGGATTGTCTGTAAACAGTTTGGTAAAGGATCTCCAAGTGTTTAATTAAGAATGCAGAGTCATCATGAGAGAGTCAACTGTTTTTTGTTTGTTTTTTTAAACCACTGGATCTAAATAGGTAAGGAAAAACAGGCAGCAATGTGAACTGTAACTTTTTTGCCCCAATTTTCAGATAGAAAATGAAAACATTTGCGTCTCCTAGACATTTACATAATTGCTGAAAGTTATCTTTCAGGTTTTTATTTCAACGAAGCCTAAGTATGGATTCAAAAAGTAGCTCATTCAAGAGAGCCAAACGTCATTAGCTATTTGACATTAGTTAGTGGAGACTCATAGTGAAAATTGCTTTTCTTCCATGGTACCTCAAAATAGATTCCACAACTGCTACAATTGTCATTGTCTAGTGTGAAACAGGCTATCTTCTTTTTTTTTCATAAAGCAGTTACTACATACATGTTAATGTTTCCTAAACAAATAAGCAATACAATGAGAAATGTAGACACTGTAATGGGACTTAACTTAAATATGTACCATTAATATATTTGCCAGAGTTTTCACATTTCTGAGAAACAGTCCTCACATTAAATATTTAAGCTTTAAAAAGGAAGTTACTATATATTATTGATTTAAGGAAAAATTTAGGTTGTGTTTCATTACTGCCTTTAATAGAAATTAAATATTTGTTGACACAAGGGATCTTCAAGAAAAAAACACACTTGTAAAATCTTCTGGCCACTTAATCAAGTATCGTATTTTCTAATCTGCTTCAACTATACTCTATCAACAGAAAAGTGAAACTAATATAAAACCATCCACCATCAGAATTAACACACACAATTCAGGACTGGGGAGGGAATTAAGAGGCCATTTTTCTTTCCTGACTGTTAAAAATTCAGCAGTTAACTTATGCAAATTTTAACATGGTAAGTTGGCAAATGGGAACAAATGTCACAAAATCATCATATCCTTTTGACTTGGTATTATTATTTTAGCAAATATACCCAAGGGTATAACTCAAAAGAGACAAAAATAACAATTGGTATTGGTACATGGCTACTTACCACTAAACATTATGAACAAAAAATGTATTTATGTAAACATCCCATGTTTCCAGCAGCGGGGAAATGATTAGGCCTACTGTAATCTTAATTTAAAATACAATTACATAGTTATTAAAACAAGATGAAGAATAAATTAAAATATATAAAGTACTTAAGTAAAAGGAATGATAAAGGGGAAAAAGTTTTTATACATAATTGCTGCAATTCTATCAGAATAAACTGGTGGGATCAAAAGAAGACATTGATTTTTATAAACACTTGCCTTGAAACCGTTTTTTTCATTTTGTTACTTTTCTGTGGTTTCTAATATTTAGGTACTTCTTTTTAATGCCCATTATTGAGTTACCATGGTTTCTATTCAATTCAATTACCAAAACCTTTAACATCTAAAATGTTAACATCTCACAATTCATTTATCTACAGAGCACCTGTTTCTGTCCATAATCCAAAAAATCTCTAGATGTGTAACAGTTATCTAGTTTCCTCATCTAAACCTATCTGCCTACCAGACTTTGCCCCTGCCCCCACTTTGTTTTTCTTTCCTACATCTCTGGAGAGAGGCTATCTCCCAAGGCACCCTATTTGGGGAAAGTTTTGTATAATGAAAAAAATTTTTTTAACTTCCTTATATTTGAGTTGACATCCATTTCCAAACAATTTTCACTAATTTAGTCCTAGCTGTCTTTTGGTCTACACAAAATTAATCATCCAGTCAACCGTCCAAGTGCTGTATTTTAAGTCAGCTAACATAGATCTCCAGACTGCTCCAAGCTAAGCAAGCCTCTTCACCTCAAAATTACTTTTAATTCATGCTTAATATCCCCTGATGCTCAGAACATGAGTTCAATGTTTGCTGAATCAACATAGCTTTTCCCCCCTTACCATCCTAATCTATCTCTCGTCTGGTTTACAAATATCCCACTTACACTGTAATGCTCAGAATACAACAAAATCTTCCGAACACTGCCTTCATTCTGGAAAACTTTACCCTTTAGACTTTAAGTCCTCAGTTGTGGGTTGTTTTTCTTTCTTTCTTTTTTTTTTTTTTTTTTTTTGTAGAGGGACCTTACGTTTATAACGTCGCATATATTCGTTAAATTTCATTTCCTAAAATTTGGGCCATTGCACTGGCCTATGAACACTTGGCTAACATATCTCTCGTACAACGTGAGTTAATCTCAACTGCCTCCACGCCCACAGCAATGGAGGCGACCTCAAATGCCCTCTTCATTGGTAATCTCTCCCCTATAGGAATAGTCATCATTTTCTAGTTTTCTTACTAAACAAGACTGCCTTACACATATTCCGTGTATGCCTGTGTTTCTCTCCCACACGCACACACTCACACCCACACGCTGAGGGCAAAATCCAGCTGAGAGCTGTTGTTGCCTAATACACAGCGACTTGGATAACTATGATTTATTCTGCTTCAAAATAAAGCAAACTGCGGAGAGTGATGGCGATGGCTAAGACGAGCTAGGTCCCAAGTCAACACCTTCTTGGGAAACAAATGGTCTCGCATCACGGAAAAACGCAGGACACAGGGACTACGACAAGCACCCTGCAAAACCCTGTAACTAAGAGTTGGCATCCCACACTCTCCAAGGAAGTTGCGCCGGCGTGCGCTCCCAGGGTCACGAGGCGCTTCGCCACTCCGTGAGCTCCGACCCGCCCCTTGACCCGAAGACGTTCAGCGTCCCCCACCTCCCCAGCCCCGCCCCCGCCTGGCGAGCAGCAGAGGATGGGTACCCGCTAAAGGGGGATTACCTGTGAGCCGGGCAAACCCGGTAATGCTCTCTGGGACTGGGAGCCTCTTAAGATAAGCGGGGAGCTGCACCTTCACGATGCGGGCTACACTTTCCAGCACCATCCTCGCCGGCGGCGTTCGCTCCCGAGCTTCTGCCTCGCCAGCCGAGCTGCTGCGCGTGCGCGGAAAGCGGAGTTGGCCTGAGGGCGATTGAAGTCCCGTAACCTAGGCGGGGCTGCGCGGCCCGGGAGGAGGTGACTTGCCCGGCCCTGATTGGCAGCGGACTAGTGACGTGTACGCCTGCCGGGAGGACCGCGAGGGGGTCTGGGGAGGCCGTGGGCTTCGGGGTCGTGGAACGGATGTGTAATGGGATCTCCTAGGATCTGGATTTTGAAGATGGCCTGCG
>PVKM010016033.1:0-27248 GCA_004027735.1 Carollia perspicillata | reverse complement strand
CGTCCAACAACCCTGCAGCAGACGACAGCTCCTCCAGAACACCCTGCAGCAACACCTCCACCCCCAGAGCCTGTTCAGGCTCAGCAGCCAACCTGGCCTGAGATAACAGGTCAGTCTTTAAACTTGGAGCTCACCATAAAGCCAGAAACTGCTGTGGAGAGTGAATATCCAACAGCCCCGCAGCAGACGCCAGCTCCTCCAGAACACCCTGCAGTGACTCTTCCACCCCCAGAAACTGTTTCTACTCAGTACCCAGCCTGGTCTGAGTCAGTAAGTCCAACTTTTGATGAGCAATTTATCAGAATGCAGCATCCAGTCTCATCTGAGACAGGTGCTCCCACAGCTGAACAGAGTGCCATCATGAACTTATGTGAGCTCTGTACCTGCAATAACGACACACTGTCATGTACTGGTCTCGGCCCGAAGGAGAAGCTCCACAGAGTGCCTGTGCCGCAGCCCAACACGTACAATGTCACCTTCACCACCTTGTAAGAATTGCCTTTCCCTGTTAGTTCTCTGCATCCTGCCTGACACGCCAGCCTTTTCCTCCCGGGCTTCCTGGGCCTCCCTTGTCTTTCCAAACCCACACTGACTGGTTTCTGTTTTTATGTTTTGTTTGTCGTCTATTCCTTCATTCTCCTTCTTACAATCATTCCCTCCTTTACCGGTCTTTCACTTGTAACTGCTTGTTTTTCCATGTTGATGTTTTTAGCCCCATCATTTTGTTCCTTAATCTTTACTCTCCCCCCACCTTTGCTCCATCCCCTTTACAGCGATGTGGCCTCTCCCCATCTGATTGGTGGTGATACAACAAAGTGGTTAAGAGGAGAGATTCTAGAGCCAGAGGGTCTGGGTTTGAACCCAGCTGTGTTGTGTGTTAGCTCTGGGGCTCAATTTCTTCATCCGTAAAATGAAGAGTATGATAGCACCACTTCACAGGATTGTTGTGAGATTTGGATGAGTTAATATGTGTACAGTACTTATAACAGTGCCTAACATATATCCAGTTATATGCAGAACTCACCTTTGCCACCTGGCTTTATGTATACATAATCACCCATTTTGTGTCCGACCAGGGCTAAGTACTATGGGAGTCACAGAAGTATAATATTGTCTATGAAATATGACAATGATAGGTGGGAAGAAAGGGAATATGACTAAAAAGGGAGATGATATATAATTAAGTACTAAAAGATACAGACCAGAGGTGCCATAATTCAGCAGAGACTGTGGTCAACAGGGTATGGAAGTCAGAAGGCTGCATAGCTAAGCTCTAACACCGGCGGGGACTTAAAGGGTGGCCATGGTTTCTTACACAGAAAATAGCGAGTACAGTCTAGGCAAAGACATGGCTGTAGGAACGATCAGGGCTTAATACACCAGCCTGGCTGTAAAGACTTGGTTTAGGAAGCAGTGAACAAATACGATTATGAAAAACCTTGGCTACAGGGGTTTGGAAGTTGCCCTGAGATAGGGAAAGCCACTGAAAGGTTTCCAGGGAGAGACGCAGAGGACTAAAATAAGAGGATTATTTTAGATTCCTTATGTGGGGAGATCTTGGAAGGAAAGCTTGATTCAGGAAGACCAATAGAGCGCTTGAGCAAAATCTAGGGGGAAAGGGGGAAGGCGTGGAATCTGAGTGGTTGTGACAAGAGTAGGAAGAGAATCCCGAGAACAGTATAAAGAACACACTGACAAGCTTTCATAACTGACTGGAGTTGGAGTTGGGTAATGAGACGAACAGGCAAGACAGAAATCACAGATGACCCTGTGCAATGTCCGTCCTGGAGAATGAGGTGAGTGATGGCGGTGGTACAGGTGCGCGGACAGCAGCCGGGAAGGCGAGCCGGGTTGAAGGAGAGGAGGGCAGTCTGGGCATTCCATAGGGCGGGGGAGCATAAAGCAGCCAGAAGGGCTCTGGTGGCGTGGCAATGTCCACTACACAGACAGACAGACAGACAGGGTCCGTTGGACTTTTCTGACCTTCCTGAGAAACGTGAATAGAAACTGAACAGGTAAGTTGTTGCCGAGGGAAGAGAACAAAGCTAAAGGTAAAGATTCAAAGTCATCCGCACAGTTAATGGTGGAAAGTGAACACAGGAATTTAACCGCTTCTTTTAAACCCTTGTAATTCATGGATACATTCTCACTGCGTTGTGGTGGTGGTGGTGGTGGTGGTTTTTAAAGTCATAAAAGTATATAAGATAAAATGCAAAAACCCCACCCAACCCTTTCTACCCCTCCTGTTACCATTTGGGGGGTGTCTATTCTTCTAATCTCCTCTTCTCTCTTTTTTCTCCCCCCTCCCTCTCCTTCCTTCCTTCCTCCCTCCCTCCCTCCCTCCTTCCCCCCCCTTTCTGTCTTTCCCAATTTTCCCCTTACAAAGGAAAAACCTTACTCTCTGCTCAGTGATTTCTGTTTTTCCTTGTTGAATATGTCTATGAGATCTTTCCGTATTAGTCCTTCTCATTTCCAATTGCCATTGTCCTTCTAACGCCTGGAGAGAGTTCCACTTAGGGCACAGACCCAAAGTTTGGATGTGGCCTGGCATAAGGTTTCTTTATGTTAATTTGCTGATAATTCTAAGCTTTTGTCATTTTTCTGTTGAATTATTATTTTCCTGTTGATTTATAGAAATCATTTTTTTGGCCTGGTCCCTTTCTTTTATTTTTTAAAAAATTTTAATTGTTATTCTATTACAGTTGTATTACAGTTGTCTCACTTTTTCCCCCTTTGCCCTCCTCTGCCCACCCCAACCCCCACTCCCACAGTAAGTTCCCACACTGTTGTCCGTGTCCGTGGGTCATTCATACATGTTCTTTGTCTAGTCCCCTCCCCTTCTTCCCACCATTATCCCCCTCTCCCCTCCCCTTTGGTCACTTTCAGTCTGCTCCATGTTTCCATGCTTTTGGTTCTATTTTGTTTGTTAGTTTATTTTGTTTATTAGATTCCTTTTATGAGTGAGATCATATGGTATTTGTCTTTCACTGACTGGCTTATTTCACTTACGAAGATGCAGAGAAAAGGGAACCCTAGTGCACTGTTGGTGAGAATACAAACAATGCAGCCACTGTGGAAAACAGCATGGAATTTCCTCAAAAAACTAAAAATGGAACTGCCTTTTGACCCAGCAATTCCACTGCTAGAAATGTACCCTAAAAATCTTGAATCGTCAATTCAAAAGAACTTACGCACCCCTATGTTCAGAGCAGTGTTACTTACAATAGCAAAGTGCTGGAAACAGCCTAAGTGTGAGTGGATCAAAACAACTGTGGTACATTTACACAGTGGAATACTATGCAGCAGAGAGAAAGAAGGAGCTCCCACCTTTTGTGACAGCATAGAAAGAGTCATGTTAGACACAAGTGATTTTAGGAAAAAATGCATTCAAAGTAATTAACTTGCATTACCTAGCCAAGATAAGAGGTCCGGGTTCTGAGGACAGGCCTCATTGTTTGTGCCAGTGGCCCCACATGATGTCTGTACTAACTGTGCGAACTGGGAAGCTGATAGCTATGGAAACTAGAAAGTATTTTCTGCATTTGATTAATCCCCACAAGGGAGGGGATTAATGCCATGATGGTTTTACTTACTCTGTTCATTCTTTTCCTACTTATTCAAAGCTATTAACTGTGTTTCTTCACAGAAATTTGAAAGGCAACTCTATTTCTCAGTTTGATAAGGATATGTGGAAGTCATACCACGAGACTGAGAAACTGTGAGTATATTCTCTTCAAAAAATAAATACAAAAAAAAAAAAAAAAACCCTAACTGCATTGAAAGATCTTTCTTGGCCCAGAAATGTGAGGTCTGTAGCTCTGAGAAAAGGTATTTGCCTCCATAGCCCAAATCAATCTCTATTGATTCCAATTCTATGTTTATTTTAAAAATTAAATTTGGCAGGCCCTCTTCAAAATAAGTCAACTTAACCTTACATGTTTTTCACCATAACAAGTAACACAGTAAGTATATTCTCCACATGTAAAAATGAAATAATGGGTAGAGTGAAAACCCTGCTTCCACTCTCACTCCCCACCCTTGAGGCACCCACTACCCTGGGTTTAGCATATATCCTTCCAGACCTTTTCCCACATATTTGCCTGCATATTGATAGCACAATAGGTGTGTTGGGTAATTTTCTTTTTTTTTACATAAATAATAACAACATGGCCCTTTCACCTCATACTATGTCTTACATTTGTCTCCTTTCTGGTTACCCGATTCATTTAAACTCTTGCATAATATTCTGTAGTATGAGTATATTATAGTTTAATAATCCCCTATTGATGGGTGTTTAGGTTATGTCCAGTTTTCCTGTTCCATGTATTGCTGCAGTGAACGTTCTTGTACATGTATCTTTGTGAACATGAGCAGGTATTTCTGCAGAATAGATATTTAGAAATAGAATTGTTGGGGTGAAGACTACACTGATGTAACATTTTAACTGCCCTCAGAGATGTTGTGCCAACTTATGCTCCAGTCAACAGGCCAGGACAGCATTCATTTTCCTTTGCCCGCCACCACGGAATAGTCTCCGTTTTCTGGCTGATCTAATGGGTGAACAAAAGTGCTCTCATCTGAATTTGAATTTTTCTGATTACTTGTACATTTAAATGTCTTTAAATATTGAACATTTGTATTTCTTCTCTGAATTTGCCCTGTCCTTTTTTTTGCCCATTTTTATGAAATCATTTTTTTTATTGATTTGTAGAAAAGTCAGTTTAGGTGCATAAGTAATTCAGGAAAAAATATTTACATTCAAAGTAATTAGCTGGCATTTTTTCATGACAGTGTGTGTGTCATATTATTAGTTCAACTTGAATAGATGTTATAAATGACTTCTAAATTAATAATAGGAGACATAATAGCCATAGTAATCTAAAAGTAGGGTTTATGATCACCCTCTAAGATTCCTCCCTTAGTGTGATATCTTATTGGTAAAGAAAAATGCTAGAACTGAGCAGTTGTTTTAACTTATGAATTCCTTTGAAACTGTGTATAGTTTATATTTCCCATGATAAGACTGACTTGAAGATTTTATTTCACAAACTTGTAAGAAAAATGAAAGTCATTTGGCACAAGAAATAAATAACATTAGTTTCCTTTAGGGAGTAGATGGAGTGGCGTAGTTTGAAAGATGGCGTAGGAGAAAAAACTTTGGATTGTGTATTATATATCTTTGGAATTTTGAGCTGTGAAAATATATATTACATATTTTTTAACTTGAAAATTAAACATTAATTTTTTAACAAGATGCATTTGGGAGCTTATACACAATAACATCAACCTGGTAAGTGTTGAAGATTTCTAAGTCAGCTTGAGATTTATACCTTTTAAGGGAGAAAGGTTCCTTACTTAGGGTCAAAAGACCCTCAGGGCAGGATTTCTTAACATTTTTTTTTTCCATTAGTCTCTCTGGTTATGTACAGAAGCCTTTGTTCTTGGGGACTATGTTTTTCAATGGGTTATAAGCTAAAACATGTAAGAAAATAAAATTCCAAATATTTTTTAAAAATGTTTATTGCTATAGTAATAAATCTGCTTCTCTTAACATAGTCGGTAACAAGCTCTAGTGGTAGCTCTAATAACTCGTGTAACTTCAAAGGAGCGATGAGAATGATATGTCCATCAAATACGTGGGATGGAAACATCTGATTTCCATTGGAGGCCAGATGAACTGCTACACTGTTGATCTATGGTTACAACACTGTTGTAATCTACAACACTGTTAATCTACTTGGTTAGTTGCCTACATTCGTAATGCAAGAAATGCTCGTTTTGGTTAGAGGTTTGTGAAAACAGATGTAGTTTTATTTCCCACTTGGGTTTGGGCCCTGAATTCAATCCATTCAGTCCTATTCACTGACCTCTGCCCTAAAGGGATGATCCACAAACGGAAATTACATGCACACTTTTGCACGTATTCAAGGCAAGGCAGCTTTCTAGGGAAAGGGTTCATAGCTCTCATGAAGTTCTCCCAGGGCTCCTGTCTCAAAAGATTCAGAGTCACAAGTGTAGGGGAGGAGAAAGACATTTCCTTTTCTGCAAAGCTATACTTAACCTCGTAAGTGATGATTAAGGGATGACTTGTTTTAAATAAAAATAGCGTACTGAAAACTGATACCTGTCACTTTCTGAACTCATTGAACAAATATTTATGAAGCATCTGCTATGTGCCAGGAACTTTTTTACATGCCAGGGTTACAGGTCTTAGAACAAAATAAACAAAATACCATAATTCTCATGGGGTTTACAAGTATATAATGTAAAAATGAGTATATAGATATAGTAAAAATATATCATTTCAAGTATTAATAAGTTCTTTGGAGAGAAAGCCAGGGAAGGAAAAAGTGAAGGAAAGGAATAGATTCTAGACTAGCCTATTGTTTGCATTTTAGGTTTACTTAAGTACTAATAGCCTTCATGGTCTGAGAAGTGTTTGCAGCTAAGCAGGAAGTCCTAGCTGTAGAACTAACAGCTACAAATCTTGAATGACTCCATGGGTGCCCTCCTCCATTATTCCAGTATTAATAAAAAGATATAGCCCTCAGTTCATGGAAGCATCCACCAAACATTTCCTCACCCAAGCCACCACATCAATATTACTAAGAAAGAAAGGAAGGAAGGAAGGAAGGAAGGAAGGAAGGAAGGAAGGAAGGAAGGAAGGAAGGAAGGAAGGAAAAAGAAAGAAAGAACCCTGAGCCCTCTCCATTTTCTAGAAATTACAGAGGTGGGGCTGAGGATAATTGTAAACAATATAGACTCAAAGAAAATATTGTGAAATTCAGAAGCTTGCTTTGGTGAAAGGAAGCCTGGTCAGAAGTCAGACATGGGGAAAAAAAAAGAAGTTAGCCATGGGTATTTCTGAAATATTATTCATGCCTGGATTTGATGTTTTCATGATGTGAGAATATTTTAGATCTGACTTTAACTCTTACTCCCTATAGTTTTATTTGTTTTTCTTAATTCAAAATGAATATTTGAAGTTCTGCAGATCAGTGTATTTTACACTAGTTAGTTGCTTATTTGAAGCTCCTTTTTATGGGACAATTTTTGATGACTGACTCATTCTCAGTCTAAACTTTCCTTCCAAGTTTCATGTATTGTTGTTACTCAGAATGTTTTACTCTCCTCTCATCCAAACAACTTCACAAGAGAAACCTCATTCATTCAAAATACATACGTCCCTTTAGCTAATCCCCATCATCTGTGATAGTCAAACTCTTTCACCAACCAGTCTGGTATGGGCATCAGCCCATTAGAGAAGATGCTATAACCAGTGGAGGATTAGCCCTCACTTCTCTGTCCTTACTGAGTCCCTTGTCAGGTTTATCATTTTTAAAGTTAAAATTAGCATATACAGCTTTGAATTTTGTCCACATTTTTTTAAATACCACTATTTCCTATGACCTTTTTGTATATCAGCTTTATTATATACACACAGTTTGGTTAAGTGATTTTGGGAGGTACACTTTTTTCCAGCTTACATTTATGGAAAGGTTTACTATAAACATTGTTGGACATATTAATTTGGGGGGTTTTGGACAACTTCCACGGAAATATGAAGGGAGGTGAGAAAAGAATCACAGCATCACCTCTGACCATCCCCCATCACACACATTCTGACCATCACTGCTGTTCCTTCTACTGCGGTGAATTTCACATTGAGGTCAGGGCGTTTGATACATTCTTAGGACTCCAAGAGTTTTTTGTGGGAATTAAAGTATGTGTGTTTTTATTTTAATGTTCTTTTAACCATGTAACTATATTCTGAGTCATATGAACTACCTTATAACTGAGAACCATCCTTGATTTCAGTTGTAGATTTTCTGGGCTGTGATTTTTTTGCCATGTGCTATGAGTGAAGAACTAAGCTTCGAGGTAGAATGACACTATGAGAGGGAGTTAATGTAAATATGTGGCCAACAGACACGGTGAGGGAAAGCAGACTGTTTCAACTGCCGAACTAGATGGAAACAGTTTCACAAGGCAGCCAAGCCTGTTCTCAAATCCCCAAGGCTGCCGAAGGATGTACAACTTAATAGCATGTGCGAGGAGGGGGATTCTCCCAGCAAACGACACTGATTTGACATTTTGCAGAGCCTCTTCTTCACTGGCTCTCTATCCCTCCCTCACTCCACTCTTGGAGACGCTGGCTATGTGCCTTTCTGCTCGTCAGGGGTAAGAAATGAGTACAGACTCTCCCCGCACCCCTGCCCCAAGCAGGTGCCTAGTCAGTACTGCGAGACTAGATGAAGCAAAGGTCTTCGCACTCCTTGGGCAGAGCAGGTGTCAGGTTTGTCTGTGGATCATTCCTGTTCCCTTCCTTTTTCATTATGGAGAACTCATTGGCCAGATCTCTCAGCCTTCTAATGTATTCACTGTCATTTCTGCTGCTCATTACTGAGTATTTTTTTATGAACCATAATACTTCACTTGTACAATCCTGAGTTGATTCTTTTCAATGCATGCACTAGCAGCTTACATCTGTCTGAAGATACTAATTATGCTGTTCTGGATTCCTCTTGTGCCTTCTCTGTTAACTCTGATTCATTGGCTGCACACTCCTACATTTGTTTTTGTTTTCTGTCCTCAGTGGAGTTGGCTTTCTCAAGTTCTTTGCTCATTCCTGAGTGCAATTTGCAATTGAGACCCTACTGCTTTTGTTTCTGGCTCTATAGGAGAGGTGAAATGAACTGTCGGGGCTTGTATTTTGATGGCATCTCCTGAGAACAGGAAGAGGTAGATGCCCTCTGGTGGCCAGTCACAGAATGAATAACCTTTCTGGGACCCTGCCCCCTTGCTAATAATGCCAGTGGCTCCCACCGGGAGGAAGATACCCTTTGCTGCCTGGTCCAAGGAGGGAGGATGTGGGGTTGAGGTGCTGCCCGCTGCTCCTACTGCAGTATCCCGACCACTCAACTGCAGGCCTCTCCAGGGCGTTTCTGGCAGGCGAGCATTTGTGGAGCCGCTGCCACACTTTGATACCCTTTTCCATTATTCTTAGGGATTTTAGTGGAGGTTGGAGGGGTAGAGACGTGGCATGTTTCAGTCTGCCAACTTGAAATAGCATAACATCTTAGGAAAACACTTTTGTGCCCCTATTATATCCTAGAGAAACTCAGGCAAATGTGTACCAGAATACAAGTACAAGAATGTTCAAAATGGCATTACGATAACTCAAAACTAGAAAAATGTTAGTGTCTACCAGTGGTAGAATGAATAAATAATGTGTGGTATAGTCATACAATGGAATACTATCCATTAGATGCATAATACAAACCACATGGGTAATCTTAAATTTCTGGTATCCATTTAAAAATAAAAGTAAAACAACAGTAAAATAAGTGTGAATAGATTTCATTTAATTCATAATTAAATGAATATTATTCATTTATTATTGTTTTAACAATAATATTTAACTAAAATATTATTGTTTTAACATGTAATAATTATATAGATTATAATTGGCTCAGTCCTGAGTGTAATTTGCAATTGAGATCCTACTGCTTCTGTTTCTGGCTCTAGAGGAGAGGTGAAATGAACTGTCCAACAGTTCACTTCACCTCAACGGTCCAACAGCTTGTATTTCGATGGCATCTCCTGAGAACGGGAAGAGGTGGAGATGCCTCCTGGTGGCCAGACACAGAATGAATACCCTTTCTCCAGGAAATTCGTTTTTTTCACATCAAGTCTTCAAAATTTCCAAAGTATTGTCATTTGTAGGTGGAATCAATATAAAAACTGTCCATAAGAAAGTTTACATTCTTTTGTCCATACCAAGTCTTTGAAATCTCCATTTGGTTGTTAATTTTTTTTTTATCAGAAAGACAATCTATATTAAGATTTTATAAATTTACAGTTGAAAAAGTAATATGCAGGAGGATGTTAAGAATAGTATAGAAAATGGAGAAACCAAAAAACTTTGTATGCATGACCCATGGACTTGAACTAAGGGTGGGGGGGGGCGGTTCTAGAGGGAAGGGGGCTCCTGGCGGAGAGGGACAGAGGGAAAAAGTAAGACAACTATAATAATGTAATCAATGAAATACACTAAAAAGTAAAATAAAGCAGCACCACATACTCAGGTTGATGCTAACATACTTAAAGGGGGTCAGAGGAAAGGCTGTGATTGGAAAGGGGCACCCCGGGGGCTTCTGGGACACTGGTCATGTTCTCTCTCGACAGAAATGGTGTTATATGGGTGTTTGTATTTATCTTGTGTGCATTTTATGCACATTTTAGTTTTCAAAAGAGTTTTTTAATGGGGGAGAGAACTGAATGACTTCACTTGCTGCTCTGATGTAGTTCTATATGGGGCTTCCGTAATAAGTTTGGGGAAAAGAGAGGAGGAAAGGGCAGTTCTGTCCATGGTGGTACCATCCACAGTCAGGTTCTTACAGAGACTTTGTGATCTAGAGAGTTGGCATTAAATACATGCTTTGGTCAGAAGAGTGAGCAGGAGTGTGTGTGTGTGTGTGTGTGATGGACACAAAAGAGGACGTGAGAAGAAAGCTTTGAATAAAAACAACAGAGATCATCATCCTTACATGAAATAAAAGTTAGGGTATTTTGATGGCACCATTCCCCAGGTTTCTCCATATATAGTTCTGTATAGTAAATAGTTGTAGTTATTTTGCATTTTGATCCAGAAATAACCTTTTTATTTTTCAGAATCCTCAGTGACAATAATTTAAAAGAATTACGTAAGGAATCGTTTGAAGGCCTGCTCTTCCTCAAATATTTGTAGGTTAATTTTATTTATTTATTTATAAATTTTTAGTTATATTATCTATAAAACAAATAAGGGGTTCAAATTAGATAATCTTTACAATTTCTCTGCTACAATTATGTAAGTTAGTGTAAGCCTCCAGCCTATCTCAAGCATTGAGGTTCTTAGGCCTGTGCTCAATCCACTGAGCCACACCAGCCAGTGATCTCAGTATTTAATATCTCCTATGCATTTTCAATTTTTTAATTGCATAGACAAGATATAGATAGCGAAAAGTCTTCAGTTATAGAGAAAAAGTGGAAGAAGGGTCTGAGTAATTATACACACCCATATGTTATATAAGTGTTCATGTATCACTTGCTTGTATTTACATTTAGTTTAGGGCCCATGGATCAAATCAGGCCTATGGTCTGTTTTCATACAGTCCATAAGTTAAGGATAATTTTCACACTTTTAAAGGGCTGTAAACAAAAAAAAAAAAGAAAAGAAAGAAACAAAGAAGATATGAGAAAAATTCTGTGGCTTATAAAACCTAAAATATTTGCTGTCTCACCTTTCCAGAAAAGGTTTTGAAATGTCGATTTAGTAAAATAAGAGGAATTCAGGTTAACCTCAAATTATCTCCTATGGGACCAGAAAATGTAGAACACTTGAATTAATTTGAAGGCCATTAACCCAGAAGTTTTTGATAATTTAATCTAAATGAGATTAACATTTACACATTAAATGCTTAACTAAGCAGATGAATTATGTAAACAGTATTATTATGAACATGTTAGGTTACCAAGAAAGCAGATGGGTGTGTTCAGGATTTCAATGTTTAAAATGATGGTTAAGTGGACAATAGTTAGAAATGTCTACCCTAAATAAGCATATCACAAAAGCCCCTAACTTCACCATTACAAAATAAAAACCTCTCCAGCCTCTTGTCAAGAAGAAATGCTTGCCCGGTGACTCTATTTAGCGATAAGGAGGTATTCTTTGGTATTAAAAACTCAGTTATTGTCCTTTATCCATAGCATCCAAAGAGTGTATGTCATTAACCTTTATTAAGCTAATTAATGATGCTCTTTAGCAAACAGATTCTTTTTGCAAATGTAGAAGGCTTAAGGGAAGTGGGTAGAAAGAGCCTCATATGACACAAATAATCCTTTGAATGATCAAACTTTTTAAGCCTCAGGGCACAACCACTTTTGTATTGGTCTTCTTGAGTATCTCACCACGTGGGTTCCAAATCTTACAGTTTGGAGGAAAACAAATGAGGTAACTAACTGCTCAGTAGATTAGGTCATTCATTACTTCTGCTGTGAAATACTTTGTAAGCTAATTATTTCATGCTTGCATAAGTATTCCCATTCATTAAAAAATGCTAATCAACAAACAAGCTAAAAAAGAATATCCCAAGCACTGCGCCCAGTATTGTAGGCACAAATATGGGTAAGACATGCCTCCTACCCTTCTAGTAACTCCTGATCTCACGGGGAAAATAAACATACAAGCTCAATCCACAATGCACAAGTACTAAGACAGTACGGAAGACAGAGTGCTGCAGAGGCACACAAGGGGGAGCCATAAAGTATTAAAACTACATTTCCTTTACAAAAGTCATTTTTCACCCTCTGCTCCCCAGCTCTTTGTTTGTTTTATAAATATTTGAGTTCGCATATGTTCACGTGTCAGTTTTAAACATGATAGATAATGCAGGTGGGCAAGACCTAGCCCATCCTTTCAAGGAGTTTATGCTCAGAGGAGGTAGGATACAAAAATGACTGTACCAAAAAGAAGAAATGGAGGCGGACAATGAGAGATGTAAATTGGTTTTGGAACACAGCAGAGGGAAAAGACACTTCAAGTTGGACCAGCAAAGATGTTACTAGAACAATGCTGTTTGAAGAGGACCTTGAAGGGCCTTTGGGGATTATCACACAGACATCTTGGGTAGAATAAGCCTGCAAAAGGAGAGTGGGGGTAGGCAAAACACAGAAAAAATACCTTGAGTATCTGTAGAGTACAAGGAGAGAGAATAGGAGACTAGAGCCAGACCTAGGGCTTTGAAGGCCAAGCCAAGGATAACATGCCAAGCTACCATGTTATCACACCAGTGCTCTAGGACAAACTTTAGCCTACAACAGAATCACTTGAAGAGCTTGTTAAAACTCAAGCTCCACCCCCACAGTTACTGATTCAGCTGGTCCGGAGCAGAGCTGAGAATTTGCATCTTCAATAAGTTCCCAAGTGATGCTGGCTGGTGTTGAAGAGCCACTTCTGGAGTGTTAATCCGGTGACTGTGTGCAGGATGGATTAGAAAGGGAAAGACTAGAGATGGAAACACCAGTCAGAAGAGAGTTATGCTCATCTAGTTGAATAGTGGATGACTAAGCTGGAATCAACGGAAATAAGGGTAACTTAGTCTCTAAGAGTAGTCTATAGTTACTAGACAAGAGTGGGTGTTTTCAAATAAAAATCCAGTACCATTTTGTTTTTTGTTGTACAGAACCACTGTACAACTGAAGTAATGAAATTCATGGATTATTAAAGCAATGTAAAATAAAAAATGAATATCTATTAATATAATAGAATGTATCATTCTGAATTAGTTCAAAGTTCTGTATTAAGAAAAGGACCAGCTTCTGGGACTTCCGGCCAAGATGGAGGCATAGGTAGACACACTGTGCTTTCTTGCACAACCAAAATAAGGACAACAACAATTTAGAAACAAAATAACAACCAGAACTGACAGAAAAATGAACTATATGGAAGTCCAACAACCAAGGAGTTAAAATAGACACATTCATCCAGACCGGTAAGAGGGGTGGAGCTGGGCGAGGGGTCGCAGTGGGGTCGCAGCAGGAAAAGCGGGGATGCCTGGAGGGCAAGGCAGCAGGTGGCAAACCCTGGGTGCCGGGTGGCAACAGGCAGACAGGTGGCAAGTGGGAAGTGGGGCATGGCATGCAAGGCGGCTGGCTGACCAGGCGCAGATAAACCAGGTGAACCTGGGGAGCGAGACAGACCGCTCAACCCAGGGTCCCAGCCTGGGGAAATGAAGCCTCCAAACACTGGTTGAAAACACCTGTGGGGGGTTGTGGTGCTGGGAGAGACTCCCAACCTCACAGGAGAGTTAGTTGAAGAGACCCACAGGGTCCTAGAACATACAAAGCCCACCCACATGAGAATCACCACCAGAAAGGCCCAGTTTACTTGGGGGAAGTGGTGGAAGGGACTGAAATCCAACAGATTAGAGCTAAAGGGGGTGGGGAATGTGGGTGGGAGGGGGTGTGCAGGGTGGAGGGGAATAAAAGGGGGAAATGGGACAACTGTAATAACATCAATAAAATATATTTTTTTAAAAAGAAAAGGAGCAGCTTCCTTTTAAGTTATGTGGAAAGGGATCTTTTATTTCTTCCAGTATTGAATTGGCCTAGAAAAATAGGACTAAACCAGGAATGTATGTGTGAGACTATTTCTTTTTCATATTAGAAATTTATAATTATGTATAAAAATAAAAACTTTGAGCTCATAATCTAAATTTGGTGAGACCACAAAAGGTCATCCAATCAATTCTGCTCTCAGGAAGGATTATCTTCACCATCTGTCAAGATC
The DNA here is from genome assembly GCA_004027735.1 of Carollia perspicillata. NCBI lineage: Eukaryota > Metazoa > Chordata > Mammalia > Chiroptera > Phyllostomidae > Carollia > Carollia perspicillata. The sequence continues at coordinate 12,916 of PVKM010016033.1, read as the reverse complement.
TATAGGTGTATACTGTATTTTGCTGTGTACAATGCACACTCATGTTTTGGTCCCAAATATCCAGGAAAAGGATCCTTCATTTTAATTTTTAATTCAGTTTTTTGTTTATTTATATTTAGAAGCAAAACCAATTATTGTATTCCAGAGTATTATTTTGCATGCAGATATCATTGTTGCTTTCCAGAGTTGCACTTTTAATGCATAAGCATAAATAAAAGAATTTAAAAGACTTGTATAGATATAGGATTAATACTACCCATCTATAAAGCACATTTGTATTTTTCCCTCAAAAATTTGGGCAAAAAAGCGTGCATTATATATGGCAAAACATGGTATTTTATTTATAAAGATCACAAAGGTGAGACTCTTTAGGGAGGTAAGGGCAGGATTAGGGGCTCTGGAAGGTTCAAACCCTAATTCCTAAGATTTAGAGTTCAAACTAAAGCTATATATTCATTATTATCCTTCTAACCACGATGAGTTAGTTCTACTATTTAGGTATCTAATAGCTAATTGAGGCAATATTTTTCTTTTACTTTTTTCTAGAGACTTATCTGACAATAATATAAAATTTATTGAAGAGGGTACATTTGAAACACTGCCGTTTTTGGAATATCTGTAAGTTATAACTATAACTCCATTATGTCTAGAATTTTTACAAAACTTCGTAAACCTCTTTGTTATTTCTTTTGAAGTAAGATTAAAACGTTATTAACAGAAAGCTACTAAAGTTAGGAAGCAAATCCTCTCTGTCTGTAGCACAGGCTAGTGTGAGAATTCTCTCACGAGTCAGAATGAAGCATTCTTCAGGGGTGGTTCTCAGCCAGGGTGATTCTGCACCCAGGTTGGCAATATCCACAGGCAGTTTCAGTTGTCAGAGTTGTAACTATGCCACCAGCACGTGGTGGGCAGGAGCCAGAGCTGTTCCACGCCCTGCAATGCACAGCACAGGCCACCAGAACAAAGAATTATCTAGCCCAGAATGTCAATAGTGTTTCAGTTGTGTGACCCTGTTCTAGAGAAACAAAGACCACTTAATATAACTATTGTTCGAGCACTTACGGTTTGTATCTAATGCACCGCATGCGGGAACGTGAGAGCGTGAATCCTACGCAGGCATCTTCCGCAGTGAGACTTATTTGGTGTACTGAGGGGGTGTGGAGGTTGTTTGGTCATATACAAATTGGGATCACTGCCAAAGGACAAGTGGTCTGAAAGAATTTTTTTGGTCTTCTTTTGCTTGTGTCTTCTTTCGAAGAAATCTCGGTGGCAATTTACTCACAGAAGTGAACTCTGGAATGTTTCAGGCCTGGCACGGAATGCAGTTTTTACACACGATGTAAGTGAAATAGAAGATAAATACATTCGAAAAGCTATGTGTAACAACATCATCTAGTGATTGGTTAGCTGGGTGTAAGCCCAGTCTGAACTCTGAAAAGTATGGCTCACGTGTGGAATTAACTGTGGAATTAAAAAAATAAATTCTGTAGATGAAAGAAAAGCAACTTGAATTATGGAGGACCCTGTGATAAGTATTTCCTATAGTGCAAGAGCTTCCTATAAGCATAGTCGCTTCCAGGGTGTTCAGTCTGCAAGTCCTTTGGCATAGTTTTTTTTTTCTTTGCTCTCCACTTCTTCCTCTTCCTCTTCCTCTTCCTCTTCCTCTCCTCCCCCTTCCCCTTCCTCTCCTTCTTTTCCTTCCCCTCCTTCTTCTTCCCCTCCTTCTCCTCCTCCTCCTCCTCCTTCTTTTTCTGTGTTTACTTCCTCTTCCCCACTTTATCATTTAGAGACCTGGGCAGTTCCCTGCAAAAAGAATGCTCTACATATTCTAAGGGTGATCTATAAGTACAAAAAATAATTTTTTAACCTTCTAGTTTTGCACCAACAAAATGAATATACACTTTCATGGCAATTATTGAAAATGCAGATAATTTTAATTCCATTGCATTTTTTCAGAATTCTCCATCATAACCCTCTGACAACCATCGAAGATTCATATCTTTATAAGTTGCCAGCATTACAGTATTTGTAAGTATTACAGCAGTCTCTTGGCTCACGAGATGATCTCCGCTCTTTTTAACTTTTGTCAAAGATTAAGTATTTTACACTTTGACTAAAAGATCATAATTCAAGTTATAACTGGTTTATTGTATAAGAGTTATTGGCATAGAAAAACGATTAAGAGAGAATGCAGATGGGCCAGACAGCCAGGAGAGGAAGGGAGCAGTGTTGAAGAACACGCACCGACATGGGACACGTGGAGCATGTAGAAATACCACTGATCTCAGAAAGGCGAGAGGAACGGTTGTACGTTATGTATTTTTTAAAGAATAATGAAGTGGTGGATGCAATTGAGAATGACAAGTAGGATAATGGTTAAAAAAAACAGATTGTACTGTTCACCAACATCATTAATTTGATGATGCAAATAAATGTAAATTTCTTCAGGGAGAACTCTCTGAAATGATCATCTATGGCCAGTAAACTTTTCAGCTGGCTTGACAGAGAAGCCAGAACTGAAGTAGCCAGATGTCTTTAAGTGTCTTGTTAAGTATAGAATTTTTGTCATTGGGTTCATTTGATGCACGTTTGGACCTTCTCCTTCAGAGACCTGGGAACAACACAAGTGTCGCTTATAACAGTTGAGAACGTCCTCACGTTGAGCACGAAACTGGAAAAACTGTGAGCTGATTTTTCTTACATTTACTTTCACTTAGTTGGTCTTTTAGGTTTGCTTTATTATTTTCTTAAGTCGGACTTATTGAGGTATAATTTTTATTTAATTACACTCACTCTTTTAAAGTATACAGTTTAATGAGTTTTGATAAATGAGTAGCTATGTACCACCATGACATTCGAGATGCAGAATACTTTCGTCATCCCAAAAAGACTCATGTTTTTTTGCCATCAGTCCCTGGCAAGTACCAATCTGATTTTTGTCACTATAGTCTTGCCTTTTCCAGAGTGTCTTAAAAATGAAATCAGGTAGAGTGTAGCTTTTTATGCTACACTCTACAGTGTATTGCACTCTACAATTCTCATACCTACAGTGTATGAGAATTTCATTTTCTTCACATTTGCCAATGCTCACTATGGTCAGCCTGTTTAATTTTAGATAGTTTAATAGGTGTGTAGTGGTATCTCAGTGTAGCTTTAATTTGCATTTCCCTAATGATTAATGATGTCAAGTATTTTTCCATATGCTTATTTGCCATTTGTATATCGTTGCATCTTTTTTTAATGCTGTTTTTTTTATTTTAATTGTTATTCAAGTACAGTTTTCTGTCGTTTACTCCCGTCCCAGTCCACCCCCACCCAGTGCTCCCCACCTCCCTCCCATTTCCACCCCCCTTAGCTTTTGTCCATGTGTCCTTTATACTTGTTCCTATAATCCCCTCCCTTTTTCCCTGAAATTCCCTCCTCTCTCCCCTCTGGATACTGTCATCCCATTTTCTTTTTTCTACATTTTTAGTAGGTTTCGGTTCTTTACATATTCTGGAAACGAGTTTTATATTAAGAATATAATTTAATAGTCACTTGCTCCCATTCTGTAGCTTGTCTCTTCATTCTCCTAAGAATGTCTTTTGTGGGGCAGAAATTCTTAATTTTCATAGTGTGCAAGTCTTTTACATCTTTTGTCAGATCCATTCCTAAGTGCTTTATACTATTGTTGCTATTATAAATAGTATTTTTAAAATTTCAATTTCTGATTGTTCTTTGCTAAGTATTAGAGAGATGTTACCTTTTTGTATATTGGTTCTGTGCCCTGCAAACCTGATAAACTCGTTTATTTTACTCGCCTTTCTGTATAGTCCATCAGGTCTTCTACGTAAATAATCTTGTTGTCTGCAAATAAATACAGTTTACTGTACTCTGGATACCTTTCTTTCTTTTCTTTCTGAATACCTTTTCTTTCTTTCTCTTGTGCTATTGTACTGGCTAGAACTTTCGGTGCAGTGTTGAATAAAGTCATGAGAGCCAGCGTCCTTTCCTTTGTCCTGATCTTGGAGAGAAAGCACTTGGTTTTTCATGATTAAAAATGGCATTAGATTTTTTTGTAGAAGTCATTTATCAGAACAAGGAAGTCTCCTTTTATCTCTAGTTTTCTGAGTTTTTTTTTTTTTTTAATAAGGAATGAATGTTAGATTTTGTCAGACACTTTTTAGGCATCTATTGCAATGATTGTATGATTTTTCATGTATTAACTTGGGTAAGTTACACTGATTTTAACTATTAAACCAATTTCGTATTCCTGAGACAAATCCCATGATATGTCATTTTTAACTATATTGTTGGATTTTATATGCTAAAAGTTTGTTTAGAATTTTTGCATCTGTGTTCTCATGAGAGATTTTGGTCTGTAGTTTTCCTTACTTACAATATCTTTGTCTAGTTTTGATAAGGGGAAAGGTGGTCTTACAAATGAGTTGAGAAGTATTCCCTTATCTTCAACTTTCTCATAGAGTTTGTGTGTAATTACTATTATTTTTTCCTTAAATGTTTGGTAGAATTCTCTAGTGAAGCCATATAGGCTTGGAGCTTTCACTATGGGAAGGTTGAAAACTACATATTCAATATCTTTACTAGTGCTAGTTAAGTTACATATTTGTTCTGGAATAAACATTATTAGTTTCTGTCTTTCGAGGAATGAACATCTTTAATTTACTGGCAAAATATTTTATAGTATTCTTATTATCCTTCTAATATCTATACACTCTATAGTGATGTCACCCATCTCGTTACTAATATTGATCATTTGTCTTATTTGTCTTGTCTTTTCTGGAGTAATCTGGATTTATCCATTTTATTGAGCTTCTCTAGGAACTGTTTTTGAGGTTTATCCATTTTATTGATCTTCTCTAGAAAGTATTTTGTCATTTCACTGACCTCTGTATTTTTTTCTGTTTTCTATTTTGTTAAAAATTTCTGCTTTCATCTTTATTATGTCCTTTCTTCTTCTTACTCCATGATTAACTTGCTCTCCTTTTTCTGATTTCTTCAGGTGGCAGCTGTAGAAGCTGAGTATTGCTTTAGCAATATCCCACAGGCCGACATCTCGTAACTTCAGTTTCAGTCTGTTCGAAATCATTTCTAATTCCAGTAGCATAAGAACCCTGCGACAGTGCAACAGTGTACTTCCATTTGTTCCTCCTGGCCTTTGTGCCGTTGTTTTCAATACATTTTACTTTTACTTATCTTAGGAACACCACGCTATATTTTTGTGTGTAAATAATCAATTATCTATAAAGATATTTAAATAATAAGAAAAGTCTTATCCATTTACTTATGCAATTACCAATTCAAGTATTCTGCAATCTTTTGTAATAATCTGTATTTCCATCTGGTAACATTTTCCTTCTACTGAAAATGACCTCCTTTAACATTTCTTTCAGCTTTTGTATGTCTGAGAGTCTTCATTTTGCTTTTGTTTCTGAAACACCTGAGTACAGATTTCTAGCTGATAGTTGTTGGGTCCCCTTCCCCTCTTCACTACAAAGATTTTTTTCCACTGGGAGTTTTGGCTTACCTTGTTTCCAACCAAAAAAAAACTCCTATAATTTTTATCTTTGTTCCTCTTTTATAATGTGTATTTTTTTCCTTAGGCTGTTTTTCATATTTTCTCTTTATTGCTAGCTTTGAGCCATTTGATTATTATGTGCTTCAGTACAGTTTTGGGTGTGGTTCTTGTGTGTGGAGTTCATTGGCCTTCTTGGATTTGTGGGTATTCGGTGCGCACCAGTTGGAACAATTTGCAGCTGTTACTTAGTCAGGTTTTTTAAGTCTCCTCCCCTTCGTGGACCCTAAGTACACATATATTAGCCACCTGAAGTTGTTGCACAATTCACTGATCCTCTGTTCATGTTTGTTGTTTTATTTTGTTCCTCTGTGTCTTTCATTTTGTATAGTTCCTATTGCTATGTTTTAAATTCACTGATCTTTCCTTCTTCTGCAGTGTCTAATCTGCCAATAATCCTATCCAGTGTCTGTTTTGTTTAGACGCTATAGTTTTTAAGCTCTAGCTTTTTGGAACAGGCACTATTCCTAACCCCATGTGATACACAGTTATTCTTATCTCTAATCCTTTCATGTGGTTCTTTTCTTGGGCTCAAACAATCCTTCACACATATACACCAACCAGGACTTTGCTGAATACTCAAGAGATGTCTCTGCATATCCCCAGGGTGCTTGTCTGTTCACTTCTTTTCTTTTCTAGTATTCTGCTTTGTAAATTCTAGTCACCTTGGCTTCTACCGACTCTTATATCCATCTCCTTCGGGAGTTAACCAGTCTCCATGTGGGTTTTGTCTTCCCTGCATCATGACCTGGAGACTAAGAGCAGTAAGCTAGAACATTCCGTCACAGGGCTTGTTTAATTTGTTTCCTATCTCTTGGGAGTCGCTGTCCTTCATTGCCTGAAGTGCAATTTCTTGAAAACTGTTGTTACATATATTTTGTCTGGTTTTTAAATTATTTTAGGCAGGGGGTTAAACTGGTCCCAGTTACTCCATCTTGGTCAAAAGCCAGTTATATTCTTCCCCCACCAATAATATTCTTTAAATCTGTCTTGTTTTGATCCAGGATCCAATCAAAGAGCAGGCATTACATGTCTTTGTTTCCTTTAATCTAAAATATTTATCTTCCTTTTTTTTGGTCTTTTATGACATGGGCATTTTTGATGTGTCTAAGATGGTTGCCTTATAAATTGTCCCACAGTCTGGATTTGTCTGTTTGCTCATGATTAGATTCAGGGTAAACTATTTTGGAAAGAATACCATATAAGTGATGTATCTTTCCTACCCAATCACTTCAAGTGGTCCATAATGCTATATTTGATCATTTAATGAACATACCATTTTCCAGATTTCTCCATTGTAAAATTATTTTCCTGTTGGTAATTAATAAATAACTTGTGGAATGATACTTTGGAATCAGTGAACATTCTACTCTCAACTTTTTACCCAATTGTGCATCAATGATAATCCGTGTCTGATTGATTATTACATTGATGGTTACAAAGTGACACTATTTTTTCTAATTCTATTATTCCTTCTACATTTATTAGCTGGCATTAGTCTATAAATAATAGTTTAATCTCTGTTCTTTTTGAGTATCATTACAAACTCATGGGCTCTTCTTTAAATTATGTTATACCTTATTGTCATTATTGTTTTGAATGTTCAAATTGCCCAGGTTTATCCAATGCCATCTGCTATTATTTTACCACTCAATTTTTTTATGCCCAGAGTAATTTCTAATACATATACCACTCACAATCAGGAATTACTCGCAATGAGGGATTTATAAGATAGGGACTTATCTAGGGTCTTCTCAGGAGTCTTCCCTCTTCTTCTGTACTGTCAACCCAAAGTGAGACTCTTGGGTTGGGAGAAGGAGATACTTCTGAATTAAACTACAGATCAGTGTCACCCAATTCTAATCCCTATCACCTTTAGTCTAGGCATACCACACCTACTGCCATTCCTAATCTTCTGATGGGCACTTTTGTCCTCCTCTCTATGTATTTACAATATTCAAGAGTAGCAAATGGCTGCCCTGGCTGGTTGGAGCATCTTCCTGTAAATCGAAAGGTTGTGGGTTCCATTTCCAGTCAGTCAGGGCACATGACTAGGGTGTGGGTGAGGTCCCCAGTTAGTGTTTCTCCCTCACATCAATGTTTCTCTCCGTCTCTCTCTCCCCCTCCCTTCCCCTCCTCTAAAGTCAATAAGCATGTTCCTTGGTGAGGATTAAAACAAAGAGTAGCACATGGCCAGCTGGGGCCCACCAAACTGTTGAGGGGGTGAGCTCCGACAGCTCTTTTTTGCACAGCCCTGTGGTAGCCTCTGCCTACCTCTTCTACCTGCTCAAACAACCGTGTTGCCAATAATTTAATTCTCTGTGTTTCCGTGTACAGGATCCTACCCCACCATTTGGCCTGCTGCCTCTGCCAAGTCAAAAACACTATTGAGACTGTCAGCCACACGGTCAGACTGCACTGCGACACCGAGTGCCTGACAAAGACACACTGCGGTGAGTCCACACTGCCCAACGGTAAATTCTTTCATTTTTCTTTTATTTGTTTTCACTTTTCATTGATGATGATAGAGTTTTAAACAAATAAGGCAACTGCATTATTTGTATTCGTTCATTCAGAGTTCCCTAAACTTTCTAAGAACTGCTTCCTTGTTAAAAATCAGATTAAGGACCAAGAGAAAGGAAAGGGAGAGGAGAGGGGATTAACAGGAATGGGCGGGCAGTGCGTCTGTGCTCTCAGCTCCGTGCTTTCCTTCCCGATGAACGCGTTAGGGCCGCAGTGCGTACACCGGTTGGATGCGTTAGGTCTCACTCGCTCTTTGCCTCATTGGACAAGTAGAGACATATTTGTATTTAGTTTGTTTCTGCAATTTTATGAGAAGAGTACAAGTGATGCTGTTTTATGAAAGTTTTATTTGGAAACTGAGCGTTTCTGGTTTTATCACCGGAGGCTACTACCAAACCCTTCTAGTGGGTGGGAGGGCTCTTGTCTTCTTAGACTGTCCAACTCTGAACTTGCTCTGAAGCTCAAGGTTTTCTATCCACCGAACGCTTGGGTGCTTTTAAGTGTTTTTCTACAAATTAGGTTTATTGGCACCTACTCGATAACTTCCAAAATGTGCTTTCATGCCCAGGTAGCTTGCATACGGGCCTCTGGCAGTGATCTGGGGGCGCACCATAAGTAGTAACACTGTGCTGCTTATAAAGAGAGCGTTGTTTATTTTGCAAAACAGGTTTGGTGTTTTTTGTTTTTTTTTTTTTGCCAATTATATTACTCCCTTCTACCCTGAAGGTAGGCAGAACAGGCATTTTCATCTCCTTGTACAGGTGAGTAAAAACGAGATTAGAAGGTGTTAAGTGCCGTCGCCAAGTGTCCAGGTCTCCAGCTTGCAGTCTGGGCTCTGCAAGCCCATGCTCCCCCTTGTGAGACCCTCCACTCCTTCTCTGACCCTCACCTTCACCAGCAATACTTTTAATTCTTCTGGAATGGAAACCCAGTTGCACAATGGTACACTTGGCCTTCATGTAGTCAGGAGCTCTGGCTGGTTCCCCCAGGAAAGCCGAAAATGTAAGAAAATGAAATGAAAGCAAAGTAGGCATCTGATGAAAGTTGCCTTTTCCCTTCTGTGTTTTAAGACCCCATGTATTATTGCACAGATGTCGTGAACATTCCGCATTGGCACACAACCTGCCAAATCGCTTAACCTATATCCCAGATGCCTGCCTAAATTTAAGCCAAGAGCAAGAGTGGACATAGTGGTTTTTTTCTGTATAGAACCTTCTGTTGTGGGGGCTGGGATATGTGGAAGCAGGCAGCAAACTAATGCTTTGGTGAGAAAGTGGATAAGGGCACACCCAGACGAGGACCTGTTAGCAGTGGTGTTAATCACGGTCATCTGTGATGGTAGCAAGAACACGAGCACACGATGAGGTGGAGAGGGGAAGCCTCATGCTCCCTCTGCATCTGAGCAGGATGGGGTGGGGTCCACGAATGGGAGGAGTCACAGTAGATCTGCAGAGAGTCTCACTGAGTGGGATCTTCCAGTCTTCGTCTTTCTTCAGTACCAGGCAATTGATTGGCCCTTGGGGACCAATGGAATAATCCTAAATACGGTTACTGTATTTCACACTATGAAACATTCTAAGTAAATAAAGCCCTTTAAAAGGATACCTTTTCTCCTTCTCTTGTGTTGCCAATCATAGGTTTAAGTTGGGGTTTATTGTTCTCCTTTTTCAACAACACTCCAACATGTGCTGATTCCCAACGTATGTGATTGGGATGTATGGAATTGGGATGTGGACTGACAAAAAGCTGTCCCGTGAGTCCTTCATGATCAAAAGTGGCCTCTTCTTTTTCAGCAGAGGAAGAATCACATTTAACAAGTGAGGAAGGCTCTTTCCTCAGAGTGCTGCAGGAGCGGAAGAACACCAGCGCCGAGCTGATGATCGAGCCCGAGAGGACATCCTCGGACAAACATGACGACAACTTGTCGGCCTTCCTGAGTGAGCAGCTAGACTTTAATGTTAAAAATGATGTTATTAGTTCACTAAGTTACAGATTGCCCTTATTTCTTGGAGAAACATCTAGAAGATATAGAATCAGTGTCATTACCATTCATTAAATTCCCCTTTTCAAATGTGCAGGGTGGAGATGTGCCCCTGAGTCATTTGTAAACAACACAGGGAACCCTCTTAAACCTGAATTGTACTATTCAAGTAACAACAGTAAATGGAGGAAACTCTGTTTTTTGGAATAGATCTCCTGATGAAGCTTCTCAATGAGCAAGAAGAAGCAAAGGTTTCCAAGACAGAGTGGGACGTGAACCAGTGGGAGACTGAGAAAACAGAAGCTCCGCCGGAAGAAGGGGAAGAAGAGGAGCAGGCCCTCGGGGTGAGGCCAGCTCCCGGCACACAAAGCCCTGACAGTCCGTCAGTTAGGACATGCCGTGAAAGCGCCAGGGCGGGAAGACCAGAGGCTCCTAGACTGTCTCTTGTCTCAGCCATGTGGCTTTGGCCAAGACAGTGGTCTTCCACTTGGTTCATTTAGACCAGGAGTGTCAAACTCACTTTCACCGGGGGCCGCATCAGCCTCATGGTTGCCTTCAAGGAGCCGAATGCAATTTTAGGACTGTATAAATGTAACTACTCCTTAACTGGGGGCAAGGAGCTTGGTGCTGCTGCCAGGTAGAAACAAGGTGCCGGACCAGATAAAACAAGGTAGAGGGCCGCATTCAGCCAGTGGGCCTTGTGTTTGCCACCTGTGATGTAGACAGTGGTGCCCCTGTTCTAGGGTAGATGTGAAGAGGACCTAACACACAAGATAAATAAGCCATACCAGAAAATCCTAATGCTAAGATTACATAACACATCAGATATGGTATGTTCTTTAAGAACCTATACAAGAGGGAACCCCAAAAACCCAGAATTATCTTCGGGAAGGCGGGCCCCTTGTAGTACAGCTTTGCCTCTCTAGGCGAGTGTTCCAGGAATCCATCTGTTTCAGTGTACGAGCTGGCATTGTTGTGAGAGGCTATTCGGCTTCAGGGAATTTTTTTGGAGACTCTTTCAACATGCTTGCCCATTTCATGGTGGGTGATTTACAAGCATATCTGCCATGCCATGCGTGTTCAGCAGTTTTTGACAAAAAATGTCATAACCTCCATGCCCCACATTCCCTGTTCACCCAATGTTGCCCCAAGTGACTTTTTTCTGTTACCCTGGATGAAACAAGCCCTCAAAGGGATTTGTTTTTCCAATGTGGAAGAGGTGAAACAAAAGATAGCAGAAGCACTAAAGGTATAAAAATCGATGAGTTCAAAAACTGTTTTGAGCAGTGGAAAAACCATCTCCATTGGTGTGTTGCATCAGATGGAGAGTACTTTGAAGGTGACTGAAGTTGGAACATGTAAGAATAAATACACGATTTTTTATAAATTAATTCCAGGTGTATTTGGGTTCTCCCCCATAAGCCATTCACCTGAAAGAGTGGGGTTTTAGAGTAGTAAAGAATAGTTAGCTATTCTTTAGAACAGGCTTAAGAATTGTCATTTTTTAACTTTTCCGTCTCTCTGGTTTGTTTATAAAATTCTTCTTTTTTTTTTTTTAGCGTGCCAATGAGGTACCAGGGCCGGGATATGGGTATAGGAACAAAGTCCTCGTGGCAACACCTGTGATTGCAGTCGCAGCAGGTTTTACCATAATCGTCTGTCTCATTTTGGTAAGACAACAGTTAATCTAGCTTTCCAGAATATATTCTGTCTTTAGAACAGATTCAGAACCCACAGACTGGAAATCAAAGCCACTTTCCTGCCTATTCCTCCTTGATATTTTTTTTTCTCTAGTTTCAAGCACTGAGATATGCTTTGTTCCGTTCCGGAGGTTTTTAAAGGAAGCCCACTCCCAGAGATCTCTGTGGAGTTGAAATCAAGATAACAAACCACTGCACTCTTTTGAGAACTTAGGTTTAATAGACCAAAGTTGACATGATAGCAAAATTTCTCCAACTCAAAACGAACGATGCCAATTTGATGTATTACCAATTGCTCTCTTCCTACCACTGGCTTCTTTCCTTGTTGGCTAAAATGAGGAAAGATATAGAATCTCCACCCTCATGGAGCTATGCCACCCTGGCAGGAAGGACGTGGCTGAGAGATGAAAGTGTGATCTTGTCAGTTCATTAGATTTACTTAGCAACTTTCTTCTCCAGCATGTGAAGCGCAGTGTGTATATAGGTTCAGTTAGAACACTGCTGCCTAAATCCTGCACTGGGCTTCTCTGAAGCGTGTCACAGTCATAGTTGCCGGTTCCTGGAGCTTGCCTGTTTCCCTTCTGTTCAATTACAAAAAGATTTATTTTCCCAGCAGGCAGGAGCTAACATTAAATGAGTGATTTAGTAGGCTGATGATCTCGACTCTACCCTAGTAATCCAACCCAATACCTTGTTTACCTTTTCAACCGTCATGGAAGCCCTCCAGTCCAGCCAAAGCAGCCCCTCTCCATAACCTGGCCACGCCATGCCCATGCCTACTTTCGTTTGTGCCTTTGCCCGTCTAAAATCCCCTTGTTTCGTTCTGCCTGGGGAAGTCCTGCGAATCTCTCAAAAGCCAACTCAAGTTCATATTTCCTCACAAAGCCTTCCCTGAACAGTCGGTCCTGTGAGATGTGTCAACATTTTGGGGGGTAGGCAGTAATGAGGCATTTCCCTCCCCTGAGAACGTAAAAATATGGTAAACAAGTTTGTAAAAGGTGGATCCCCAAGAAAGAAATGCCAAGGTCAACACATCATAGGGCAGAGCAGAGATGAGTATAGACGACATGGCTTCCTGATCTACCCAACTTAAGTAGAACCTGACTGGATGTATTAACTACCGAAGGAAACAAGTCT
>PVKM010016032.1:0-27259 GCA_004027735.1 Carollia perspicillata | reverse complement strand
AAGATGGGCACTCCTTGGACTTTGTCGGCTGCCTGGATAAAGTCAGATGAGCTGTCCGGTTCATCACATATGTACACGAGATGCATGCATACACAGGAGCTTCTTAAACTACCCTCTCCTTCCATCTTTTCCAGTAATTTCTCTTCTCTTCCTCTAGTTTATTGTGGAGGAACCAGACTAGCTTGTAGCTGATTCTACTTCAACTTCGGGGAGTTCCTGACCCTTCTCCTCTGGGATGTGCTGTTGTCAAAGGGACAGGAAGATAACGAACTGTCAGTATAGGAAAGTGCACCATGGAGTGAAGGAACACTTCAGCTGTGAAAAGACGCATATCCAAGAGGAAGGACAGCCGCAGTTTCTGTCAGCCACACACACAGAAAGGAAAGACAAATAGCATAGCTGTGCTGCCATACTTACTGCTCAGGCCCTGGACCTGCCTTCCTTTTCACTGTCACTCACACATAGTGCTGATGCAGACCAGAGTTTAATTGGGGCAGACATCTCGGGGATGCCTTCAGTGCAGAATGTACTGTCTCTTATACCACAAAGGATTTATACTGTAATGTGTAATTGAGAAATTAGGAGGATGAGGACTCATGATCATCAAATGGAAATGTCATTTAGCAAAATCAAGTAGATTAACTTGGAATCTAGAGTTTTAAACACTCAGATCTTTCCTTTGATTATGGAACCGAGAAACGTCTTTTGTAAAAAAGATTTTATTTATTTATTTTTGAGAGCAGGGAAGAGAGGGAGAAAGAGAAGGAGAGAAACATTGATGTGAAAGAGAAACATCAGTCAGGGTGTCCCTTGCACACCCCCAGTGGGGGACGTGGCCCACAACCCAGGCCTGTGCCCTGATAGGGAATCGAACCAGTGACCTCTCGTCTTGTGGGTAGATGTCCAACCTACATCAGTCAGGGCTGTCTTTTTATCTGGCTCTTCCTTTTGAATATCCCTGCCATTTATTTTTATTTCTAAAGTAACAAAAGTTAAATGCTTTACATGAAATTTTTTACCTACTAAATCTTTTCCTATGACTTAGATTAATCAAAAGTTTGGGCAACAAGTTAGCAACAAGTACTGACATCTGAAATTTGGCTCTCCCCATTGGTCTTCATGACTGGAAGAGGACATTATCATTTGTAGATGGCCTGGACTGGGAACCCTACCACCCACTTTCTGGATGATTCTGGCACCAGAGCCTTGCTCCTCTGAGCCTAAGTTTACACATCAGTGAAACAAATATGGCTGAGAACACTTTCAGGTGTTTCTGTGATTTAACTTTCTTTGGGGCTCCATGTGGTAAGTAAAGCCAGAAACAAGGTGGTGGTGTCCCTGCTTCTGCTGTACCCAAAGGGCCAGGCGCACACGGACGCTCATTCTGAAACTCCGTCTTCGTGGGTGCCGGCTAAGTCACTGTTGGAGTCGTGAAAGTCAGAATTGTCCTTCGGGTCCTGCCCATTGGATTTGTCTGAGGAACTCAGGGTTTGGTGATGGCTGCAGGAGAGAGAACATGCTTTCTCTTAATTTAATGAGGAGTTTCCTAGACTTATAAACTTCTGATTTATGAGCTTCCACAGTGTGAATGAAGAAAGTTGCTGGCCAGATTGGCCCAGTGTGTCAGCTTTGCCCAGTGAATGTGGTTAGTGAGTCTTTGTACACTTTTGAATAAAAAGCCCTAGGAATGACTGTTGAGACTTCAACATATTCATAAATATCCAGTTCCAGTTCACACTTGTCTCAGGGTCACAATGCACAAATATATTTAATTGGACCTAGATACCATAAAATGATATGGGAATATCCAAGGGCTTGCCAATGGGATTTTTATTACCACAATATCTTTTTTACACTTTTATTAGCCTCTAGGAAGGGTAGATTTTCACCGTACTTTGATGTGTGTATGTGTGAGTGTGGTGATGGTGTTATAATATATCATTAAAAAGTGATTAAAAATATCCTGGGTACTCATTTTTACAGCAAAAGAATATTCAACCAAGAGAATTTGTGAAACATTTATTCTTGTAATGAGAATTATGAAATTTAGGAGAATTTTAAAAAGCTATCATTATTTTTAAGTCAAGCAAAGAGGTCCTAAGACTTCCTTAAAAAGGGCGGAAGTGTCCTAACTCAGTCTCAAAGGTCTTCCTGGTCTACTCACCTATCATCCTGTTAGGAGGAACCCTAGAATAAAGAATAGAATCCAAGACAGTATTCAGCTATTTGGAATAACATCAAGAAATGATCAAACTGTTTTTTTTATATGATGGCAAATAATTATTCTGTTTGGCAATTTTCCATCAATAATGTCATAGCTCAGGTCTGGGGCACACAGCATAGTGATTTCTCTGGGAAAACCTGAGGCAAGTGAAGAAGGAGGAAGAGCAGGTGAGGCCTAGGGTGAGGGGTTGAGGGGGAGGGGCTTGCAGCAGGGAGACCTCTGTAGGTTTTACTGGGCTATTGAATGGAGTCTTCAGTGCTGAGGAAGCAATATGAACTGGGAAGAGGATGATCCCACAGAAGTGTCACTGCCCCAGATAACCTGAATTCATTCTGTTAAGTGTTTCCTAAAACATGCACATTGACACCAATATACCCTACACCTAAGAAAGGCACTCTGATAGTATCAGTGGCTGATGATGGAGAAAGAGCCACTATGGGAATGGAGGTGGTAAGGAGATGGACAGGAGGTCAGAGGACAACCCGAACAGAGCAATCAAGATGAAGAGAAGGAGATGTCAAATTTCAACTGTGGAGATTGGAGGGGTGTCCCTGTGGCCCTAGTGCTCTGCTGGTCACACGGCCTGCCTGGGGTCTGGCAGGGTTATGCTGAAGTTTTGGTCCACTTATTCTGTTCTGGGCAGTGCAGGCAGTTTCACCAGTATAACCCATAGTAATCAGATTTGTGGTTTTTACTTTAATATTGTAATATTAATTATTTATGGCAGAGATTATTAGTATCAACCACAATTTCAACAAATTATTTTTACTAATGACTTTTTTGAGATCTGAAATATTTATAATTTATAATAGAAATCCTTTAGGCAGGGTAGGGTGTATATAAAAATTTACAGCTACAAATCATTGAGCAGAGTTGGGTACATTTGGAAAGTTCATATATGCTAAGAGCATAAAAATTTTATATTCACAGAAGGCTTTGCAGATGAGTCAGTTACAGAAAAGCAGATAGTAAAAAGCTCAGTCTTGCTAAATTTACCTTTTCATATTTTTCCAGGAAGTGTCTTGAATTTAAGCATCATCATAATAGAAATTATATTCTCAAGGCTACCTACTTCTTTAAGTGAGAATGGGTATTCTTATTAAGTATTAAGGTAAATTTTCTAGTATCCTAAAAAACAAGCAAATTACACACTTAAAATACTACTTTGGTAGATTTTTGCACATTGACAAATTCTGCGTGTGGCTTTATGAGAGAAACTTTTGTATCTCCTTTCATTTCAGTCAGTGGACATTGATTGAACACATAGAAAACGCACAGCACTCTATCTGCTACAGACGGAGTGAATGGGCCTGGGAACTCTGAGTCCGGGCTGAGCCGACATGATCTGAGCTCCACCAATGAACCATTTATAAACTGGGAGTGAGGTGTGTGCCAAGCCATGTGTTCTTGAGAAGCAAGACAAATGGGAGGTCACTGAAAATTTTGTGAAAAGTTTGATGAGAAATTAACGGCTAACATGGTGTATAGAAGCCAGATAGAATCAATTTAAAATTGAAATTGTTATCTTGGCTAAATTAAAGAAGCAGAATATTAATTCTGGTGACTCTGAAAAAAATACTACTATAAAAAAACTGAATGAATATATGATACTCCAGAGTCTAAATAATAGTCTGTTGAATACAGTCACTAGAACCTGGAAATGCCAGGTAATTAAAATGCCAAAAAGTTCAGCTAGAAGAAATTAATATCTTTAAAAAATACGTTCTCCATATTTGAAAAAGTCATTTAATAACTAAAAATTAATCTTTGGCCTAAGTACAGACTTAACCATACACAGAGTTGTCCTGGTCATTTCCTACAATGCACGCTTATTTTTAGAGCCCTTGAAACAAATCAACCTTCAGTTAAGCTTTGTAGGTGTTAAATTCCAAGTAGAATTTAAAATTTAATCCTAAATTTAATTTTAAGTTTAATTCTAATACTACTCATTAGCTAATAAGTGGATTTTCCTACCAAGGTACTGATTAACTCTGAATTCTCAAGTGAGATGTAGAGTCCTTAAAAATCACAATAGACACAGCTAGAGAATTTGATTTTGGATACAAATTTATGCAGCCCATTCTATGTTTATCAGAAAGAGCAGGTAGTACAGTGTCTACATGATTTCAACAACCAGGTGAAAGTAAAACATTCAATGATTAGCATTAATAGCATAGTTCAGCAGATATCGTTGAGCTCCACTGTCTGTCCTCAGGAGACCTGCCTTTGGATGGACCATGAGTTGGTGTAAATCGCTGCTCCCCCAGCACTGGAGTTCTGGTCTCTCTTCTTGGCTTCTGAATTCATTGCAACTGTGGTGGTGGAAATTGAGTGAGATCTTTTCTAAAGGGAAAGTCAGCAAATGTCATAGAAAAATGAACACGGAGAAACCTGGAGATGAACTGTTGACAAGCAGTAATTGACTCTGGTAGTGGGTAATACACTTGTGGGGAGGTTAGGGGGTAAAGTGTTGGACTAAGATTTGGAAAACTCTGTTTTGACTATAGTACTGAAGAGAGGGCAAAGCAGTCTCAACTTGCAGCACAAAAGTATGTTCATGTGTACAGAAGCTTAGGTTCCCTGCCAGAATCCTCGATTTTTAGCTTCAGAACATGGTTGGATGTGAGGCTATGAGATTTCCCATCACGCTGGAGGGTTGGATGTTAACCCATCAGTGAGGCATTACGAACCTGAACTGTTGTTTCCTGGCTTTATTTTTACAGAATAGTAACACGAACTGTGCTGCTCATTTTTGTATCTGGGAAACTTGTGTCAGATGCCAAAGAATTCTCTGAGAGCTATGGAGCACTTGAAACAGCTATTCTAAAAAAATGTGAGTATATCACTCAACATGTTACAATATACTGGCTTGAGTAAGTGCACAAGCCCAGTAAGAGGATAAAGGCTGTTACAGATCAAACCTCTTGAGATTAGGAAGCCCTTGGGGTGCCTGAGAGCAGAGGGAGAGATAGAGAATGCGGGAAGGGTCAGAGCACGCGTCCAGTGAGTGAGAGGCTTGGTGCTCTCAGGCTGGGTGGAACCTCTGGCAGGAATTTATCAGATGAGATGCCCTGGTGGATAGATTCCAATATCATTCTTTTTGTTTTTCAGAAAAAATGATTCATTTTTCCATACACTTGCTTTAAAAACATGCAGCAAACATCGCATTTGAATTTTAAAGCACACGTTATTAATTTCCCTCTTGTCTCTTTGTTTTGCGAGCTAGTAACCTACTGCACCCAAAAGTACAGATTTTATTATATATACAAAATTAAGTCTATAGTTTAAATATATAAGGAAATAAGCAGATCCAACCTCATTTTAAATATTCAAACAACTTTGTTTTGTTATTCGTTCTTGTAACAATTCCTGAGGAAGGATCCAGTCAACCCATTAGTTAGTGTTTACTGCAGATTGAAGATTGTTTCAGTGTTTGTGATTTCACCAATATAGAAGGAAGAAACTTAGTAGAATAATGAGAATAAAAATGTATTTATAATGTTCTGTTTTCAGTCATCTTCAATAGTTTAGTCCTAATGCTATTCATTCCTAACAAATGGATTTTCTTTCCAAACATTAGCAAGGACTTCTACCTCTGACTAAGATGTAGTAGCAGGGCCTGAATTTACCCTCAGCCCTGAAACAGCTAAAAAAATGGAAATACGGAACCGTAGTTTTCAAGACACTGGATGACGGATAATGAAGAGCAGTAATCACAAAGAGACAGAAAACAAGCCAGGTATGACTGCCCCAGCTTACTTCCAGAACAGAGTACAGGGAGGGAAAACCCAGGTAGAGCTGGAAGTTTCCTTGGATCAAGGAGGTGGAGCTAGAGGGCCGGGGAGGCCAAGGTGCCTAGCATTTGTAGAGTACTGGAAACCAGCCAGCCAGAGGGCTCTGCAGCTCTGTAGAGGGTCCTTCTTAAATCTTCAGAAGAGCAGTGACCAGTGTGTACTTGTGAGGAAACCATTCAAGGTTGGGGAAAGAACTGCCTGAAAGGAATCAAAGGAATAACCCTTGGAGATTACGCGGGGCCAAGAATAATTCCTTTCCCATCAGCCAAAGTGGAAAAACTCATAAACCAGAGAACACTGAATACAGTACTGAGGAGGGTTTTTCCTCACTAGTGTGGCAAATACAGAGATATAGCAAAGGCTGCTCTATTCTATCCTCACAGAACTGAAAAGCAAGATCTGAAAGGATTAAATGGTTTCCAGTAAAATAAACTGCATTGCAGAACAAAGCTCAAGAGTGTTGATAGAAATACAAGAATAGCTAGCATTCAACAAAGTAAAACTCTACAATTTTTGGCATTCAGGAGAGAATTACTAGCTTGCAAAGAAGCAGTGGTAAATATTTTTGAATATATGACACATACTGAGAAGAATAATCAATCAACTCAAAGCAAAACCAGACTTGACACAGATGTTAGAATTAGACAACAAGCATATTAAAATTTATAGTATTTCTATTCCATATGTCCAAAAGTTAAGTAGAGACATAAGAGATATAAAAATAGACCCAAATCAAATGTTTAGAGATGAAAACTACAATGTTTTCACTAGACATTCCTCCCTAATGACATTCAAAATAACTAAGCAAGTAGAGCAATGAACCTGCATCAAATTTTGCATTAAGCTTGAATATTCCTCTGTGAAACTATTCGGGTAATTCAGAGGGCTGCAGCTGTGGGTACCCGGTGATTGACAGCTTCATCACAACAACACACCCACTCATGCATCATGTCTCAGGCAGAGATTTTTGGCAAAACATCAAATCACCCAGGTGACTCAGGCCCCTACAGCCCAGATTTGGTGCCTTGAGACTTTTGGCTTTTCCTAAATGAAAATAATGTTTGAAAGGGAAGAGATTTCAGACTATTGATGAGATTCAGAAAAATATGACGGGGCAGCTGATGGAGACTGGGAGAACTATGTGAGGTCCCAAGGTGCCTACTTTGAAGGGGACTGTAGTATCATTGTCCTGTGTACAAGACTTCTTGTATTTTTTATCTTCTTCAATAAATGTTTCGATTTTTCATGGTGCATGGCTGGATACTTTCTGGACAGACTCGTATCTTAACTGTTGAGCCAGAGTAACAAGGCAAGCGTTCTGACATTGACTCCCCAGTGACCTTGATATCTGACGGCCATAGCATGTATTTTTGGCTGCTCAGGCTCAGCAACCTAACTGGTAGAGCTGGAATAGCTACAGTGGTGAGGAAAATGTAGGAAAGTGTTGAGGCAATTTCAACTAGAGTTAGTTATAAAATTCTATAAAGTAAAAAATTTGTCATCCATCTTATGAGAGATTTGGTTAATATGCACATTCATTCTTTAGAGATATTAATGAAAATTAATACTGTTAAAACATAAGACTAATCACTTCAGACCCATTAAGATGACTTAAAAACAAACCAAGAAATAGCAAGTGTTGGCAAGGATGTAAAGAAATTGGAACCCTCTTGAATTGTTGGTGAGAATGTAAAAATGGTGCAGATGTTACAGAAAACAGGTTCACACAAGGTGGTCAGGTATAGTAGACTTAAGTTTTTGAGGCAAAACAAGGACTCCCACAGCACAGACATCTTATTATTTTCTTTTTATTATGTAAGATGTATGCAGAAAAATGCGTAAGTCGTAACCGTAAAGCTCAGTGAATTTCCACACACTCAGCAGAGTTGTGACTGGCACCTGGATCAGGACACGGCACATCACCAGCACTCTGAAATTCCCTCGCTGTGTTCCTTTCTTAGTCAAAATCCCTGCCCCAGAATAATCACTACCCTGACTTTTAACACCAAAATTAGTTTCACTTGTTTTAATCTTTATATGAAAGGAATCATACGGTAAGCATTCTATTGTATCCATCTTCTTTTGCTCAAAATTATACTTGTGAGATTCATTTGTCTTGTCATTTGAAAGTCGTAGTTGACTCCTTATATTTTTGTATTTGTATTTGAATATATGTATATTCCCTCATGTGAATGTCACACGTTTTATTTATCTGATCTATTGCTGATGGGCATATGGGTAGCTTCCAGTTCGGGACTATTACGGATAAAGCACTATAAACACTCTAGTTCATGTTTTTGGTAAACCTATGTGCTCATTCTTTAGGAGTACGAAAGCATACCTATTCTTAAAGATCCTGGGAATCTGTCACTAGCTGCCTTTCTTTGTTGTCACATCTTGGGCCTTTAATTCTGTCTCCCTTTACGTCATTCTTCTCTCCATTCCATGAATGCTTTCACTTCTCCCATACAGGGTGCCACACAAGCTCAATTCCCATTATGTAATATGCTGAATTTAGGTATCATCATTACTCAATATGAACATACTTTTGCATAGACAAGACTATGGGTTCTCATCCATTGGCAATGGACTTATTATTAGAATATGTAATTGTGAAGAAGGCTGTCATTTAAAGATTTAAGTGGCTTTCAGGTAAAATTTGAAAGCTGTAAATAAACATTTTATAACATTTAAAAAAATAGGCAACTGGCTCAGTTTTTTGGTATATTTGAAGTATTATATTTACAAATAAGTAATACATGTATCTAAATATAGGTTTATTCTCAATATTTTTCAGGGAATAACATGAACCATTTCAGCTGATATGTTTAGCTAATTTTTTTCAGTTTCAGGAATTTTTTTCATTCTATCTTTCACTGTTATGTTGTTTTCAAGCACCCTGAATGCTGTTTTAGAGATACCTAGCACTTGGTATCTCTATTATCTACTCTTCTTAGTATCATCTTCTTTCTCATTTCGCATTTTTAATTTCTTTTAATCTTCTTTCTCTCACTCCAATCCCTTTTCATTTCAACATATTACCTTTATAGCTTATTGTGTTGTCATTTTATGTGCATGTTATTTTTTCATGATTTTCTTCTGTTTCACCAACATCACAGCATCTTCTACTTTTTGATAATTGATAATTAGTACTTGAATTATTTTCTGGTTACTATAGTTAATTAATTTGAAAAATATGATTTTACTCTAAACTTTTAAGACGATCTTCCATTTCTCCTGCTGCTCCACATTTTGAGGATTCGACATCATTTTCTTTCTGTTTCCCCACTCTGGGATGCTGTGAGGCGTCTGTAATCCTGGTATTTGCCAATAGGTAAGGTCAGTGGTTTCCACTTCTCCTAGCTGCCTGACTACTTGACATTGGTAAAATCCCCCTCTTAGATCTTGAGATGGAAGACAGATTGCTGTTTGAAAGCTTCTTTTCAAATTCCCACCCTCTAGCAGGCATCTCTTTAGGGAGGCTCTTTGGATTTAGTGGAATTTCTCCCTGAGAAGTACACTGTAACTTTTCATCTCAGTATGTGCCATTGCCAGGCTCTTCCTGCCTCTGTGGTTTGTTGTTGTTATGATTCTAACAAGTAAAATGCTGCATTTCTCATATCCAGCTAGCTCTTGTTGCCTCTCATTTGCTATTATGCTGGTTTCCAGAAATTACAGTCTCTGTAGAGTAATAGAAAAATAGCATTGGGGAGGGAGGTTGTTTCCAAAAGTGTCTTGTCCTGAAGGATACGTGCTGAATTTCATGTTGTTACCTATGGCCTCTGGGTCTCTGCAAGGGATTTAGGAAGTGAAGAGGGTACAGACTTCCCCTGTGTTTGTTTTCAACTTGGTAGGTACGTTCTATTTACTGCTCAGAGAAATATACACAAGCCACCATATGGGATTCTGAAGTCAGCTCCATTCATTGATCATGCAGTTAGTAGAAAAGCCTCTCACTTCCTGGTAATAAGATGGCTTTGGGTAATGATTTTCTGTTATGACTTGTAATCCCTTTCTGACTTTCTATAGGTTTATTAGTGACAAATTGAGAGAGAACAAATCTGGACTGGAAAGCTACATCTTATACTTCTGAGTGACGAATTGCCATGAATATTTTAGTTGGCACACCAGAAAAGATGGAAAATCTATGACTTGGAAGTACTCAATGACTTACTTGGTCACAAAATCTGAAATGAGAAGAATACAATATTCAACACCAATGTACAGGATAATTTGTAAAAGAAATAACTAAAATAAACTCAATTTTGAAGGAGAGTTGACTGTCATACGGGTCAGGCAGGCCCTTACTTTTATTTTTCTAATGCCCTGTCAGCCCTTGTCATATTCATTTTCATTAACATTTATATCAGAGGGCAGAAAGAGGTGACATTTCAATCTGTCAACTTCACTGCTCATCAGCAATTTATGTAAAGGGCAGTTAAATGGAGAATCAAGGCCTAAAGTGAAGTTACACGTTTTCTGTGGCTCTCACTTACCCTGGTATGCCATTGGCACAGATAACAGAGAGGGAACTATATTAAAATATTTAGAGTTTGGTGGAAGGAATGCACGGTGAAAATCTGAAGGAGGCTTGAGAACCTAAATGTGGCAATTCTCTCCGAGAGGACTGGGAGCGACAGGCACGCATAGGAGCCTGTACGATGTTGCCTGCAAATGAGCATGATTCATAGTTTTCATGTGGTGGAGAAGAAGAGGATAGACTAGTAGATGACATTTCAAACCCACAACAAGTAATGAGATACTGAAAGAAGACAGAGAGGTCCAGCTTTAAGCATGTGCTTAACTCACCTGTGAGGAGTATGTGTGGATCTGTGTATAGAACATACAAAAAAGTATGAATATTTACCATAGAACTAAAACTACTTTCAGGTCAGCAGAATGTACTCAATTAATGATTTTCCCCTCTACTTTTTAGTTCTTATAAAATAGAAATCCTTAAGGTACAGTGCACAGAATTTAAATTTAACTTTAGATTGATTTTTCCCTTGATACATTATGCATCCTTCATCAAACATTATTTGATAATTTTGGTCTTTGCAAAAGAGTAGCAATGTGAAGAGAAAATCATGGGTACTACAATGATCAAATTAAATCATCTTAGTGAAAGAACTAAGTTAAGCAGCAGTGTGCTATATAAACATGGATTTTTTCATAATAAATCCATTTTCTAAGTATCACATTTTATTGTTGAGGTTTGTATACATAGTGCAGACATTTTATTTCTCCTCTCCCCTTCGTATCAGAATTTTATTTATTTATTTACTTTTAAAGATTTTATTTGTTTATTTTTAGAAAGAAGGGAAGGAAAGGAGAGAGGGCTCTCCCTTTGATGTTTCTCTACATCAATGTGTAGTTGCCTTTTGCACACCCCCTACTAGGGACCTGGCCTGCAAACCAGGCATGTGCCCTGACTGGGAATGGAACCGGTGACCCTTTGGTTCACAGTCCAATGCTCAATCCACTGAGCCACACCAGCCAGGGCCCATATCAGAATTTTAAAATAACTTGACATTTATATTATTTGTAGACTTCTTTCAAATGGGATGCTAGTAAAAATCAATCAAGTAATATTTTAAAATACCAATACTTCTACTTTATTCTAGGAAATGTTGGCTATATAGATGTGATCCTGTTAATTCCCTCAAGAAATCACAAAGCAGGTGAAGAATCATAATAACCTGCACAGAGATATGACAAAAAACAATGTGGCATTAAGTATAATGTAATAGAATTTTAAGTAAGAGCCAGAGTAGCTCTTGGAACTCAATATGGGCTTTGAAGGATAAGCAGGACTTGACATTTGTTTCTAAAATTGACTTTCCCTTTAGCAATTTGAAGCCTCACCTCATGAAATGACCTGCCATTTTTAAGACACTGTTCATACTGACTTCATTAGATGTCTTTGACCATAAGGAATCTCAGTGGACAGCATTGGACATGGTAGTTAAGGAGCTCACTTCCTGGAGACAGCTGGAAGGATAAGTCACTTTTCTTTTCTCAGTTTCCATTTCTTCATCCAGTGCAACTTCCCTTGTTGTACCATGATGCTACCTCATTATGTCTTCCTGAATTTTTGCAATAGTTTTCTAACTGATCTTCTGCCTTTTATCCTTCAGCCCTAATGATCTATCCCCAACACCGCAGTTGGAATGATCTTGTGAGATCCTAAAACAGGTTGCCTGTTCCAAGGTTGCCTATTTCACTCAGTTACAATAAAAATCCTTACACTTGTCTAAAATGCTCCCCCCTCTATCTCTATGGTTTCCTCTATCCACATTTGCATGCTCTATAGCAGACACTTCAGCCTCCTTGCTGTTCTAGCACATGCCAAACATGCTGTGTCCTTAGAATATGTGTATGGACTCTTTCCTCTTCTTTGTATGCTTTTCTTCCAGATATCAACAGATTTACCTCCTCATCTCCTTGAGTTTTTGCTTATATGTAACCTTTTCAGTGAGAATTACTCTGACCACCATATTCAAAATTGCAAGTCTCCTGTTATCTTATCCCCATTCTATTTCTTTTTTTGTCCTCATAGTAGTCAGCTCATAACATGTTCCATCATTTGCTAATTTGTTATGGTCATTTTTCAGTGTCTCCCTTACTCCAGTAGAATATGTTTTGTTCACTGTTATACCTGAAACACTTAAGATATCCTGGAATATTCTAGACACTTGATAAATATTTATTGAATTGGATGCAAAAATCAGCACAGTGTTTGGCACACAACCACACATTCCATAAATGTTATCTATTAGTATTATTATTAATCCAACCAGTATGCTATTGTATAGACATGTTGGGTTCAGCAGCCTGCTGTTCATAAATTCTAGAGCTGAAGTTTGGTGAAAAATAAGTCTTTTATTTAAAAGATACACAATTTTGGAAGAATAACAAGCTTCTACCTTAAAGCTCATTGCCTTTAAAGTACTTTCCAAAGGAAAGGAAACCATCCACCCTTTCCCAGCTCAGTTCAAGACTATGCCTGGAATTCCTTCTCTCATTTAATAATACCACCTTTTGTGATGTGCAGATGGTGACAGCACAATTATCCAGGTGGCTTAGCTGGTTCCTAGGCACAGTCCAGCCTCAGGCATCTCTCTCAAGCCTGCGTGCACCTGTGTCCTGTTCACAATGTGCTGTCCTATCTTCCTGCTGCTGCCTGCTGGCCCAGTGCCTGTGTCCCATCCCTTTGGCCATCGCTTCACCAGTGTTGCCACAGCTTCTCAGATGGGAAGGGGTGCAGGGCCTGTCACCTGGCCATGTGGTTTCCAGGGCCCACTGGCCTGAGAATGCTCAGGCCGTTGACCCCTGTGATGTGGCCAGATCCTTCCGTTACAAGGAGAGTATCAGAAACCCACTAGAATGTGGCTCCATGCAAACAAGAATTTTTTAAACCTTATCTTTGTTTTATTTTGTTTAATCTGAGCCCTTAGAAGAGTGCCTGGTGCATAACTGGTGCTCAATAAACATTTGAAGAAAGACTGTAATAAAAGAACAAAGAAGATAGTGTGAACGTTGTTTGTGAACTGTACCAGAGGCTAAGTGGACCAGAGCGTTCTGTTGAGTAGGACACAAAATCTGGTGGAAGGGCTGTTCATGAGAGCAGAGGGAGAGGATAGTCAAGGATAGATCCAAAAGATATCAAGGATATTCTGGAAAAGAATCAGCTTAGCAGAGAATACCTAGATGGGCTGTTTTATGTGTTTGATAACAGAATAAGATTCAGGTAAGACAGCAAGGATAAAAAAAAAGATGATTTTCTTAGAAGCAAAACTGATGCCATAAAAAAGAATGAGGAATGGAAAGAAGTAAGAAAATTAATGACTTAAAATTTTGAGGGGGTTTGAAGATGGCTGATGATTTAACAATTGCATATATCATTGTACATGGGTCAGTACATAAAATAAGAACTAATTAATTTTTGTCCTTAGAATAGTACCTTGCACACAGTAAGCTCAAAAAATATATATTGAATGAATATGCATACCTGGAGGAGATAAGATTCTGGCTAAAGATGTGAAAATTACTATTATGAACTATTCCAGAGCAAAATGATTTCAAGTAATAAAGGTATATGTTAAAACTAAGACAAAATTCAATGAAATTAAGTTACATTCATTACAATAATGTTATGAAAAATAACATACAAAAGTATAAATCTAGATGAACAAATTCTTTTAAAAGTTTATTATATTGTATCTGGTTTTAAAAAACACCAATGAGTTGGATCTCACATACTTATGGTTTGTATATGTTTACATTTCTTTAACGTTTGTAGTTTCTATATTGACAAATTGCAGATCTCCTGAAGGTAAAGACCATATTTTTCATTTGATTTGTATTTTCTCAGAGGGCTAGGGCTAAGAACAACTAGAATAATGTTGGCAGAGAAAAAATAAAGAGATATCACCTAACAACTCTTCATGAGTATTAAAAAATGTCATTTTTATGACATTCAGTTGGCTTGATATTTATACATTGACATTTCAGGAACTGTTATGCTTAGCACAAAATACAATTTTAATTGTGCTTATCTCAATTTATGGTTGGCTATAAAAATGCTGATAATTGCCTGTTATACATAAGATAAAGTGTTTGTGGCTACCACATTCCTTTCTGATTTAATTCTGCTTAAGTAGGCACCTTCCAAACCTATTTTGAGCTTTATTCATAATTAGTTCAAGAAGGTGATATTTTAAACTCTGTTCACAGGTGGCCAAACCTTTGAGATGTCAATCACCATCACAGTATGGTTGGAGAGAGGAGTGACTGACACAGCCAAGAATGAAATACAGTGATTTAAAACCATCAAAATCAGGGCAACCTCATGCTCATTTTACATTAAACATATTAAGCATACAGTTTTATTCTGAAATTCTTTAGAATCTCAATATAAGTCAGAGCAGCAGAAGTTTCCTGAGTTTTAACAGAGCCTGGGTTTTTAAATACCATGATTACTTATAGTATATGCCTTCGTGTCAGATTTGAACACAGATTATCCAATATTGTAAAGAGCTTATATTTAAAAAATATTAATCGCTCGCTTGGTTACACATAAAGATCATAAAACTAAATCATAAAACTTTGCCAAGTCACGTCCCTACCCCAATTAGTCCCAATCCTTTCCAGGATGATGAATGTCCCCACTATGTTTAACCCTCTCTCAATAATGGCCTTTTATAGGATCTCTGAGAGATTCTGTTTCAGAATTTAGCTATTGTCATTGCCAAGTGATGCTTCTGTACATAGTATAAGCAAATATCACTTTCCATTACATTCATAAACACAGGCACATGTTCCAAAAATAATCTCTAAAAGAATGTATTTTTATTCAGTGACCATCTTGTACCACTGGAGATTTCAGAACTTGAAAACCAGGGGCTTTCTGGGTTTGAGGGAGTGCATGAAATAGCCAGTTGATATAAGATTTCTGATTGTTACAAGAAGGCCACCTTCACTGAGAAGAGAAATAACTGGTCCCAGTCTCCAGTGACCGTAGTAGCTTCCTATTGTCCATCCCCTGCCTGCCTCCCCAACTTTTCCTTTGTAACCTAACCTTGAGGAATGTAGCCAGCTAAAGGGCTATATTTCCCAAACTCTCTTTCAGCCTCATGTGACTATAGAATTAAATTCCAGGAATTGAGATGTTAAGTGGAAGCATGTAAGACTTTAAAGACCTCTAATAGGGTAGGTACTGGCTGGAAATATAGACACAAAGGCTGGAGCTCTAGAACCCACAGTATCGTGGTCCTGGAGGTGCCCTTGCATATGGAGACCATGCACAGAAGATGTCATTCCACTAGGCTAGCCATCCGATGAAAAATGGAGCTGCTAAACCAGCCCTGGGCTTTCTATCTCTGGACTTAATTTAGTTGAAAATAAAATAAACTTCCCTCTTGTTTAAGTTATGATTACTCTTTCTTTCTGATATATGCAGCTGAATTTAATTTTAACCGATATGTGACATGAGACCTATGATTTGACTAGTTGGAAAGGGGGATTAATCCAACATTTTCTTCTCTAACAATTTGCCTTTATGCCTAAAATCCTCAACAGTAAAATTAAGTTTTTCCCTGGGTTGAAGCCTAATTCTTACAAGATTTTATTAGGAGACATGTGTTCCATAAAGGATGAATGGAGTAAGCTTGCTTTAACTCTATTGCCTTGGAATAGAGCTCCGAGTGTCATGATGTTGAACAAAAATAAAAAAGGGCTGAGCCCTACAGATATGTTCACTTACTTCGCAGGATTGCTAAAGAGGACACACGGCCTCATGGAAATATTTCTGAAGTAAACTTTGCCTTAGACATTACATCATCCTCAAATTCTATTATATTCAGTAACTTTAAAAAGAACTCCATGTCCAAATAATTAATTAAACAGAGATTGAGCTTATATTTTTTGGTATTTAAAATCAAAAATTCAAATTTAATATTTCTATTCCACTTTGTCATTTCTGTCTTAATCACCAAGAGCATTATACTCTCCTTATAACCAAGTTTCACTAATTGTAATAAAAAACCATGTTCTAAGGTCTGCTCCCATGTCCATTTTTTTTCCTCTTTGATAAAGTTAGTTAACACAAAGGTAACCAAAAGTTGGAAATGAGACCATGTTCTGCTAGGCGGCACTGCAGAGCAGTGAGTGCAGAGCCTGACTGCGCGGGTTGGGAATCTGCCTCTGCCACCCACTGGTTATGTGACCTGGGCAAATCATTCACCTCCACTGGGCCTCCGACTTCTCATCTATAAAACGGGACCAATAATGGTATCTATCCAATAGATCTGTGATGAGAACTGCACTAATTTTTATAAAGCATGTAGAACTCTGCCTAAGTGTTTGTTAAATACATGAAATATAATTTCAGTTAGCATGTAGACAGAATATAGGGTTGAAACACGGGCTTTCTTCTTATGTATGCACAAGAATGATAACTAATTAAAAATCTGTCTGAAGAAGTACGTAAGAGGTCTTTCAATAAGTATAAATGTCTAAGTCTCAAGAAAGCACCATGTCATCGTTTAACAGCAGCATTTGCTTCTTTCTTAGTGGAACATGCTGAGCATCCTTTGGAGGAGAGTAGCTCTTCCCCAGTGTTATGGGTCCAGGGAAGATCAAGGTGGGAAAACAACTTGTTGACATGCCAGCAGGTCTTGGTTAGTAAGAGAACCATTCAAGTGGGACTGAGAGAGTTTGAGCATTTGAACATCTCTCGTGGAGGTCTAAATATAGCAGGAAAAAGTGCCATGTTGGTCAGTGTCCACCCTGAAAAGAAGCTATCGATTTTCAACTATGAAGTTACTTCATAAGGAAGGTCATGTATCACCAAGTGTCACTTTATTATTCACAAAATAGTTCACATACTTCTCAATTCATTTACAACCTGTATTCAGTGAGCCCTGCCTGACACATGAAACAGGCAACAAGCTTGGAGCTGTGCCTGGTGTCTTGTCCTCCCACCTATGAGAAGGGAAGAGGGCAGTACCCGAGCACTTGTCCTTTTCAGCAAAGGAAGACTCCAGGAGTGTTTGTGGGCACAGGTTCTCCTTGAGGATGCGGAAGTGGTTCTCCATGGGGAAAGCATTTTCCTCTGGCCTCTCTCTAATTCCAAGTTGGCAGGTCAGAATATTTTCTAAAGGTCTGCATAAATGGCAGTGGTAAATAGCCCGATTCCAAAGCAAAGCATCTTTGTGAATCACCCCAAACACTGAATTCCAGAAGGATTAGAAATTCTAGAACTCTTCCTGAGAAGAATGAGCAAGAGTCTATGTGATTATTTCAAGATGGAGATTCGGTTTTCCCAGACCTTTGATTATAAAGTGACTACACAGTAGCTCTTCAAAAGCCATATTCAGGCTTATAATTCTATGACTGAAGGAAGCAAACGCATTACTAAATGGTTGAACCTCTCTAGATCTTAAAAGTACAAACTGCTGAATTAATTACTTCTGTTCCATTTCAATCTATACTTTTATTAATGTGTAAAGTCAGATTTGAGGGAGTTTTTCCTTCTGCCACAAAATCAGCTGAATCCATTGTCTCTTTAGTAGGTTTGTATCAGTGTTGCCAGATAAAACATTGCTTGGGACATACTTACACTAGAAATCATTTGTTGTTTATCTGAAAGTTAACTAAGTGCCATATTTTATTTGCCAAATTTGGCAATTATACTTTATATGTACCCTGTAAAGATATTATTTCCCACACATATGTCTTTTAAGAAGAATAGCATTTCTGGACTTGTACACTGTTACTAAATCAATAAACAATAATATTAAACATTGATAATTATCACCAATTGATGAATTTATGAGGTTGATTCTTGGTGCATCAAGGTCCAAATATTCTGTAATTATAGCATGTTAAAAGCAGATTTTCTTTTTTTCTGAAGTCAGGGCTGTTTAATATAGAAAATTTTATCCTCAGTGTTTAGTAAATACCTGGCAAAGTTGGGCTTACCAATTTTTTTTTAAGTCAGAAGACCTCTATTTCTCAATTTTTAAATTATAATTTTGTATTATTATTACTAACTTTTGTCTTTTTTGGAAGTCAAATCAAGACTGACTGAAATCTGAAGTTTTAAGCCCTCTCTGATTATTATACTTTATTGAACTCAAAATCAGATTATTGGTTTACTGTATGTGAAGTTGGCTTTAACAATTGGGCAGCATCTTTTGAGAACTGCCAGAGAGAGAGTGCTGGAATAAACATTCGATTTTTGGAAACTGTATAAGCTGAGTGCTAATGTGGGGTGCTTGCTTGGTTCATTTCACTTTCATGATGAGCTGATACAGATGCTAAAATATGACGAGGCATGTATGTGTATGTTCTGGAGGGAGTGCATGCAGAATGAGAAGGAGACATAAGAACTTACTGGCCCTGGCTGGTGTAGCTCAGTGGATTGAGCGCGGGCCTGCGAACCAAAGAACTGCGGCTCAATTCCCAGTCAGAGCACATGCCTGGGTTGCAGGCCAGACTGATATTTCTCTCCCTCTCTCCTTCCCTTCCCCTCTAAAGATAAATAAATAAATAAATAAATAAATAAATAAATAAATAAATAAATAAATAAAATCTTTAAAATAAAAAGAACTTACTGGCATTTAATCTTGATAGTTAGAAATAAGGATTGAAGTAGCACACAGACAAATAACCCATGGGTAACTCTAACAGGTGTCAGAGTGGATACTTAAATGATACATGATGCCGGAGGGGGGGCGGGCAGAACAAATAAACGGACATATGGTGTATCTGATACTCTGTCAGCCAGAGATTTGCATTACCTGGCGTATCTGTACACATTCTAAGCAGCAGCAACTGACATTTGCGATGACCCTGAGACATGGTAAATACTGTGTGAATTATTAAAAAAATGAAATCATGTTAGTGCAATTCAGGTGTAAAATGAATTTTATTGTATGCTCTGTTATTTAAATGGGTCATTAATATAGACTATATTCATTTTTTCAATCAGAAGAGTTAACTATGCTTCTGACCAAATCACTTGACACAAAGGTCATTGTAGAAATTTAACCTCCTATTTTAGCTGATTATGTACTTCCTCTGTCACAGGCTCTAGGCAAACAATGCTGAATAAAATTTTGATTCCTCAAGAAATTGTCAGTTATGGAAGATGAAGATTCTTATGGTTGTTATAAAAATGGAATGACTCCCTAATGGATGCACATATATACTGGCAATCAGTTTTAAAGGTGATTGATAACTCTAGGGAAGTCAAGAAACTGCCACTGAGTAGGTGACGTTTGAATTTTACATTGAAAGATAGGATTCCTCCAGCTAAACAGCAATTTTACTGTCATTTCCCAGAAAGAGGACTTGATGTATTTCGTCCTCCCTCTCCCTCTCTCCTCTACTCATTTCCAGGACTCACAGCAGATACACGAGATATAATGGAATGGATTCTGATGTGAATTAAAAGACTGCTCTGAACTCCCGGGCCCTGGCCCCGATTGCCACTTATTTACTAGAGTAGACACTGCAGTAACATGAAAATCTGCTACCTCAGGTTGAAGAGGAAGACCCCAGAATCAAACAAGGGATCCTGGAAAAAAGTCTCAGTAGCTTATTAGATAACTGACATAATTAATCTATTTTCTCTATTTTAAAGTAAAGTAACTGCCAAATGTTTTGTTATGAATGGAACATCCAGTAGAGCAGTTGCCAGTTCTCTGACCCCAGCCAACGGTGACAAGACATTAGCATTTTCCAGCTGCGTTTGGCCTGGGAGGGGCTGCCCACACAGCGTGCAGGGCAGGTTGGCCGCCTCTTCAGTCAGTTACAGTTCAGAATAATGTTGGCCTCACACCAGAGCCTGAGTCTTTCATCCTTGATCATACAGGCCCAAGATCCACCAACTCTCCAATCACGTCTGACTCTATGGGTGTGAAGAAAGTAACAGTGCTTAATCGTTTTATTTTTATGAATCTTATAATTAAATAAGACACTGGATTGGGTATATATGCTTTGATTCTAGTGTTTTCTCTGCTAGTGTTATATCTGTGTGGCCTCGGACAAATCAATTAGTCTTTCTGGACCTAACTTTCTTGATATTAAATGGACTAAATGACCTACACAGTTTCTTCCAGGTCTAATGTGCTACGATTCTTAAAAGGCACTTTTATAAACATTTACATTTATATAAGCAAATTTATTCATTCTCTTTAATTTTGAAAAGAGCATTAATTACATTCTACTAAAAAAACTGAGTATCTCGGAGTATGAGACTAAAACATTATTACATTGATGTGCTTTTTTTCTGAGAAATACTTAATTCTAAAAAATAAGTTTTGGGGCCCTAGAAGGGAAACACCAATATTTATTTCTACATCCCTTTCCCCTCAGGACAGAAATGAAACAGCATCAATCAGGTCTTCTGCTCCCCTCAGTGAGTGACCGAGGTTGGATACTTTGATGTGTATGACTGATGGCTCTCAAACACGGTCCACAGAACTACACGGTTCATTCTCCATTATTTCCCATGTAAAAACTTATTTACTGGCAGGCACACTGGTGGAAAGCCTTTCCTGCTTGACAATTAATCACATTTTGTAAATGGCTGTCTTACATTTAATTAAGTTTAGTAAATAATTAAGTTTATTAAATGAAACTAAAAAGAGACAAACTTAGATTTCCAAAATTATACCTTATGGTTTGTTTTTCTTTTAATAACATATACAAAATTCTTTGTATTCACGTGGTTGTTTATCACAGCAGCATTTAACATACCAAGCATTGGAGACAATTTAAAGGTTCATCAAGAGGTTATGAAATATTTGGTGCATGATCAGTATAAACATATTATAATTTATTTATGGTATATATAATACAATATTATATAACTGTTCAAAAGAATGAGAATTACATGTACTCACATGGAAGGAAAAATCAAGTGGAAAAAAGCTAGTTGCAGAACCATAATTTCATGATATTGACAGATTCTTATAAAAATTAATAGTGGTTATCTCTGAAGGCTAAGCTTGTGGGCCCTGGGAGAGAGTGCAGAGGGTACTTCCACTTTTTTCCATCATGTATTTTTGTACTGCTTAAATTTCTTACAATAAGTATACATTACTTTAAAAATTAAAACTAAAAGCTCTTGCAATGGCAGTTTGTATTGCCTTTTAAATATCTAAAATTCAGAAATATAGCTAGTATTAATTATTAAAACATGGAGTTATTACTAATTTCTATAATGCTTGTGAAATTATATCCTCTCTTCAGGAACCAAACAGAAAACTCATAGAAATTAATTTTTCCCAGGGCTACAGAATGGCCTATGTGAAAAGGTTTTAGACATGTTTTCTCTCTTTACCTCACCATCCTCTTCTTTATCAAGGTCTCTGAAGGCTGAATTCTAATTTCACCTTTACTCTGTAAATGCTGTATTACTATATGACAGCTTCAAAAGCGAATTATTAAGTCCTTCAGTTTTTTCTTGCCTTATTTCTCAAATAATTCAGAGCATCATTGATATGAGTTATCATTTTTATCTATAGCCTTAGTACAATATTTCCTTGTGTCCATCCCAGATATGGATAATGGAGCATGGATCTTTCCCATTCTCCATTATCCTAAATTTATATATTTTCCCAGGAAACATTTTATTTACTTTTTATTAAATTTTTTTACCTGCAGACATTTTTAAATTGTTTTTAGAGAGAGGGGAAGGAAGGGGGAGAAAGAGAGAGAGAAACATCAATGTGAGAGTGAAACATGGACTGGCTGCCTTCTTGTAAGTGCCCAACCAGCAATCAAGCCTGCAACCCAGGTATGTCCCTGACCAGAAATCGAACCCATGACTTTTTGGTCTGCTGGGATGACACTCCAACCAAAGGAAACATTTTAGTTCATAATGCAGCTTGAAGGCACTGGCCATTATTTTATGCAGCCTAACAATGTTGGAATCAGAGTTATTTATGCGAAATTCTCTGCTAAAGTTATGAAATGCTCAGGTTAGGGTCAAACGCCTGCATTTATCAAACAGTCTTTGTGCACCGAGGGATCTTTTCCTGACAGTCCTGACTGCCATTTCTGTGTTCACACTTCAGGGGGCATCAGTTCCCCCAGTGAAATCTCATGTAACCCGTGTTCATTGTCTAAAAATACTATCCTCTGAACAGTGGATACAGCGTGCAGCAGAAGATATCAATGAGTCATTTCCATTGTGACTTAATGTTGCTTTTCTCTGAATATCTGTGCTAATTTAATTGCAGATGATCTTTCTCCCAATATTCCTGCTTGGTAGGATAAATTTTCTTCTAACTGGGGAGAGGTTAGGGATATGTGAGAATAGAGAGAAAAGCAACATTAAGTCACAATGGAAATGACTCATTAATATCTTCTGCTGCACGCTGTGTCCACTGTTCAGAGGATAGTATTTTTAGACAATGAACACCAGTTACATGAGATTTCACTGGGGGAACTGATGTCCCGTGAAGTGTGAACACAGAAATGGCAGTCAGGACTGTCAGGAAAAGATCCCTCGGTGCACAAAGACTGTTTGATAAATGCAGACGTTTGACCCTAACCTGGGCATTTCATAACTTTAGCAGAGAATTTCGCATAAATAACTCTGATTCCAACATTGTTAGGCTGCATAAAATAATGGCCAGTGCCTTCAAGCTGCATTATGAACTAAAATGTTTCCTCTGGTTGGAGCATCATTCTGAAGAATGCCAGAAAAGCTGATGGGGGTTGAACAGGTGCTCGAGAGGTACCGATTTTGCAATGGGTATTTGCCATATCTGAAATCCCATATTTCTGGAGTAGACTTACACTGGTGTTGTGGAGTCAACTGTCCTGGAATCCAGGCTCTGCCTTTCACTGGCTGTGTAACATCCAACAACTTACGTAACTGTCTGAGTCTTCGTGTTCTCACTTACAAAATGAAGAAAACAATACCCACTTCAATAGCTTACTGGGAGAATTAAACAGGAAGACTTATGGAAACATCTAACACAATGCTGAACGTGTAGTAGGCATTTAATATGTTCATTTCTTCCTTCTCTTTTTCCTGCCAAAACTGAAATAAATAGGACTCCTAATGTTTGTATGAGGTATGTGGATGGAAATATTCAAAACAACGGGGTCTTCCATCCAATGAAAGAATCTCTTGAAAGAATGAAGCTGATATTTAGTGTTTTTATTCAAAGGAATGGTAGAGCATGATGAGATTGTGCCAGCTGCACTTGTGAAATTCAGGTGTCACGAGGAAAAAATTGTCATCTATGCCTTAGTGAAACATTCAAGGAGATTCTGTGAGAAGGAAACTGAGTTGTTGTTTGTTTACAGTGGGTCAGATAAAAATAAATGGCATTAATATAAGTAAGATTTTCATAGGGAAAAATAATAAATCAGTGAACTAACAGCAAAGAGGAGGTGTGTAATGTCCGACCCTTACACGTTTAAGAGGGTAGAAAGCTCCAAGTACTTCAGGAGCTTTATGGTAAACTTGTAGATTTATGGGTCATTAATTGCATTTTTATCAGCACTTAATAGGCATTTATGTCCATGAACACAATATTTAAAGGCTAATTAATTTTTTAAATATGTCCAGATTCAGCCTTCTTCATTAAGCAAGTGTGAAATGTAGATGCAGAGTGTTTCTTATTTGAACTAGGCATTTTAACAAAAGATTAATGAAAGCAAATATTCTTATCTGCTTATTCCACACCATAGGTGCTGAAATGATAAATACCAGTTTCATACTACACAATGCCTTGCACAAATGATGGAGTGTTACATGGCACATACTGAGAGAGTGGTCTTTGCACTTAGTTTTAAAATACAAATCGAGCCAGAGGCCTCTCCCCAAATCACCAGTTTTGAAGAGAGGTAACCTCTGATATTCTACAACTCAGAAGTGGTGAAACTGTAAATGCAATTATTTAAAACCAAGATCTAGTGATGAGGAAATGAAAGTTTTCAAGAATATTTTAGTTCTGGAATGCTGTACTTAGCAGTGTGTTTGCACTTGAGTATCAGTGTTGGGACTAGCTTGGTTTGTTACGTGGATTATATACATTTTCTTATTCCCACATGATTTCAACAAAAAGAAGTTTCAAATGAACTCAGATTCAGAGTTCAATTTATATCTATAAATACAATCTCAGATCAGAGAGCCAAATTAATTAAAAATGCTATACACACACACACACAGGGGTGGGCAAAAGGAAATATACAGTTGTTTGTATGGAAAATAACACAATGATTAAAAATTAATAGTACAAGAATAAACTCTGTTTTGTGTACTCACAACTGTAAGCCCACTTTTCCCCACTCCTGTGTACACACTAAATGCATGACACAAGCACAGACATTCTTTAATGATTCTGGGATATTAGGAGTGACATTCTGATATTATAACAGAATTTGAAAAATTTTTATTACACAAGTGATATAGGAATTAATTTTCGTTATAAAATATTCAAACAACACCAAATATTTAGAAAACTGAGAATGCTTCCCTTTCACTCACTTTTCTTACCAGTTTTTCTCCCTTCACAAAAGATAGTTAATGCCAAATATTTCATACACCTGTTTTCAGTTTCTTCCCTATGCATTCACACGCATGCACACACACACATAGTAACATATTTATTTTTAAAGAAATGATGTTATACTAAATGTTATCTTTTACCGCATTTATTTATACCCAACAATCTATCTTGGAGAGGTGTACATATCAGTACAAAAACATTAACCCTCTCTTTTTTATAATAGTTTAATAATAGTTACTTAAATACTCCTTTATTGATGTTTAGCCTTCCCTCCTCCTAGCTCCAAGGCTAGTATAAAGGTATTTGTATATGCACCCACATATCTGTACCTGTAACCATATGTACATCTATATCTGTCATGTAAGTATTACTGTTGGACCATTTCCTAGAAGTGGAACTGCTGGGTCAAAGAATGTACATGTATTCAAGAGTGAAGAATTCTCAGGAATTGGCTTCACTGAAACCTGATTGAGTTCTTGAGTGTAGATTGTTAACATTTACCTCTGCTACAGTGTGCATTACTGCCCCTAACAGAGGTGGATCGTATGTGTTTGTGATGAAAGTTTAGCATGCTCAGTATCTTTAGAACTCAGGGATTTGTAACCTGAATCCACTACCACTCATCTCTTAGGACAGGTGGGCAACCAAATGGGAAGAGCAGTGGTGTTACATTACAAATAGTAGTGGGTTACATAAGCTGTCACCGACTCCAACTCCTGTATCTTTCTGAGGTTTCTCACATGTTGTTGGTTTCAATTTTTAATTGTTTCTAAATATTTACTTGTCCCATAACACTGAGACCTATTGTTATTGTTATTATTATTTTATTTTTAAGAAAATATGTCCATAATAAAAACATTCACTTATTTTTTATTCTTATTCAAGAAGTAATTGGAACTTTAATCTATAGCTAAGGCTGAGTTGGGAGGTATACCTGTACAAAAAGTGGGCTGTATATTTACCAGAAAATGTCATAATCTTGGTTAACTTCAAGAAATCCTGTGTGAAAGGATGTTGGTTGGAAAGACGTTCATTATTTGTCACGTTGCCACCTAATTTTCCTGTGTACCCATACAGTGCCAACCTTAAACAGTGTCAGTACGAGATCGACGAACTGTACAGCTTGTGTGGACAGCTTAGTTCCGTGAAAAATGGTCATGAGTGTTTCAGACATTTGGGATATCTGTGGAAACCTGAGTTGATTAGAGTTTATAGCTCCATATCAAATTCACCCTGTAATTGGGGATCTGTTGGACAAGTTAGTTTGTCTACTTAGCTCATGGTATTAATAAAGAAACAGAGTTTAGAATGCATCCTGAAACTGGATGTTCGACTTTGCTCTGAAGCACTGCCAACAACTGAATTCTATACTGAACCAACCACTTCAAAAATGACATCTTTGGCACAGTTGGATCGTCATCTGAAATACCTCATATTTTGCCACATATAATGTGCACTTTTGCCCAAATTTTTTAGAGAAAAGTAAGTATCTATATAAAAGTTTTTTATTCTTTTATTTATGCTTATGTGTTAGAAGAGTAATTCTAGAAAGCAGTAATGATACCCATATGCAAAATAGTACACTGGAATATGACAATGGGTTTTGTTTCTAAATATAAATAAATAAAAATTGATATTAAAAATGAAAAGGAAAGATTTTTTTCCTAGAAGTTTGGGCCAAAAACGCGGGTGTGCGTTGTACATGGCAAACTATGGTTCTCGAAAGTGAAGAGACAAAGAACGGCATGGCAGCAGACCTCACTGCTTTTAATTCCCGGCTCTGCCACCTGCAAGCTGTGTGATCTCAGTTAAGTTACTTAACCTCTCTGGAACTCACTTTTCACATTTGTAAAACTGGAGTAATTCTAACTACCTTGGTAATAGTGTTGGAGTTGAATTATAAAAGATGCGTTATGTATAATGTCTGACAACTGCCTGGCACGTAACAGTCTCAATGAATAGGAACTATTACTACTACTAAGTGTGGCTTCAGATTTAATTCAAAGATCAGACTATTGTTATTAGCTTGGATTTAGCCAAAGATCATCTTTATTGAAAAGAATAAATATTTTGATTGATAGGCTAATTAGTTAATTATGCCCTTTCTAAATGATGAATTAATAACCCTACATAACCGATATGATTAAATTATGCAGCCTCTAAATTTAGTGTCAAAATCTTCACTTTGACAGTTGCCTAGA
>PVKM010016031.1:0-27197 GCA_004027735.1 Carollia perspicillata | reverse complement strand
TGAAATGGACAAATTTCTAGAAAAATATCATCTTCCAAAACTAAATGAAGGAGAAGCAGAAAGCCTGAACAGACCAATAACAGCAGATGAAATTGAAGCAGTGATCAAAAAACTCCAGACACACAAAAGCCCTGGACCAGATGGTTTTACAGGAGAATTCTACAAAACATTTAAGGAAGAGCTAACCCTTATCCTTCACAGAATATTCCAAAAAATCCAAAGTGATGGAAGACTCCCAAACTTCTTCTATGAAGCCAGCATCATCCTAATTACAAAACCAGATAAAGACACAACAAAGAAAAAAAATTTCAGGCCAATATCATTGATGAACATAGACGTCAAAATCCTCAACAAAATATTGGCAAATCACATCCAAGAATACATTAAAAAGATTATACACAATGATGAGATGGAATTCATCCAAGGATGCAAGGATGGTTCAATATACGAAAATTAGTAAATGTAATACATTACATAAACAAAAGCAAAGACAAAAATCACATGATAATATCAATAGATGTGGAAAAAGCATTTGACAAGGTGCAGCACCTATTTATGATAAAAACACACAGCAAAGGGGAAATAGAGGGAGCATTCCTCAACATAATAAAGGCCATATATGAGAGACATACAGCCAACATCATACTCAATGGGCAAAAACTAAAATCTTTTCCACTAAGATCAGGAGCAAGACAATGTTGTCCACTTTCGCCACTTCTATTCAATATAGTTTTGGAAGTTTTAGCCACAGCCATCAGGCAAGAAAAGAAAATAAAAGGCATCCAAATCGGAAAGGAGGAAACAAAACTGTCACTGTTTGCAGATGATATGTTAGTGTACATGGGAAATTCTATAGACTACCCAAAACTGCTCAACCTAATAAATGAATTTGGTAAAACAGTGGCATACAAAGTCAATATCCAGAAATCAAAGGCATTTTTGTATACCAAAAATGAAACAACAAAAGCAGAAATCGAGAAAAATTCCCGTATGATATAGCAAAAAAACAAAAAACAAAAAACTAAGAATAAACTTAACCAAAGAGGTGAAAGACCTATATGCAGTAAACTACAGAACACTGAAGAATGAAATCAAGGAAGACACAAGCAAATGGAAACATATACTGTGTTCATGGATTGGAATAATACACATCATCAAAATGTCCATATTACCCAAAGCAATATGCAGATTCAATGCTATACCTATTAAAATACCAATGGCATATTTCACAGACATAGAACAAACACTTCAAAAGTTTATATGGAACCATAAAGGACCCTGAATAGCAGTTGCAATTTTGAGAAAGAAGTACAAAGTAGGAGGGATCACAATACCTGATACCAAACTGTATTACAAGACCACTGTAATCAAAACAGCCTCCTACTGCCATAAAAACAGGCACATAGTCCCATGGAACAGAACAGAGAGCCAGAAATAAACCCAAGTCTCTACAGTCAGTTAATATTTGACAAAGGGGACAACACCATAAAATGGAGTAAAAATATTCTCTTCAACAAATGATATTGGGAGAACTGGACAAGCTACATTAAAAAAATGAAATCGAGCACCAACTTTCACCACACACAAAAATAAATTCAAGATGGATAAAAGACTTAAATATAAGCTGTGACACCATTAAAATTCTAGAGGAGCACATAGGCAGGAAAATCTCAGATATCTCACGCAGCAACATTTTTACTGATATGTCCTCCTTAGCAAGAGATATAAAAGAAAGAATAAACAAATGGGATCTCATCAAAATAAAAAGCTTCTTCACAGCTAAAGAAAACAGCATTAAAATAAAAAGAGACCCAAGTATATCAAAAAGCATATTTGCCAATGATACCTCAGACAAGGGTTTAATCTCCAAAATCTACAAAGAACTTGCACGACTCCACTCCACGAAGACAAGCAACCCAATTAAAAAATGGGCAAAGGACTTGGACAGGCGTTTCTCCAAGGAGGACATACAGAGTATTCAGAGACACATGAAAAGATGCTCAATATCGCTAGCCATCAGAGAAATGCAAATTAAAACCACAATGGTATCCACTTTACACTGGTAAGAACGGCCATCATGGACATGAACTAAAGAGGGGGAGTGTGGGTGGGAATGGGTGTGCAGGGTGGAGGGGAATGAAGGGGGGAATTGGGAGAACTGTAATGGCATAATCAATAAAATATTTAAAAAATAAAATAAAATACATATTGCTGGATCCTCTCCCCCCAAAGAAAATGGTCATCATAAACAAAGCAATAAACAACAAGTGTTGGAGAGGTTGTGGAGAAAAAGTGACCCTAGTTCACTGCTGGTGGGATTGCAGACTGGTACAACCACTATGGAAAACAGTATGGAACTTTCTCAGAAAACTAAAAATGGAACTGCCTTTTGACCCAGCAATTCCACTGCTAGGATTACATCCCAAGAACCCTGAAACACCATTCCAAAAGAACCTATGCACCCCAATGTTCATAGCAGCACAATTTACAATAGCCAAGTGTTGAAAGCAACCTAGATGCCCATCAGTAAATGAATGGATCAAAAAGCTATGGTACATGTACCCAATGGAACTCTATGCAGCAGAAAGAAAGAAGGAGCTCCTACCCTATGCAACAGTGTGGATGGAACTGGAAAGCATTATGCTAAGTGAAATAAGCCAGGCGGTAAAAGACAAATACCATATGATCTCATCTTTAACAGGAACCTAGGCAACAAAACAAACAAGCAAGCAAATATAACCAAAGACATTGAAATAGAAAGCAGGATGACAGTAACCAGAAGGGCGAGGCGAGGGAATTTCAGGGGAAAAAGGAAGGGAGTATTGGAACATGTATAAAGGACACATGAACAAAAACTAAGGGGGGTGAAATGGGATGGAAGTGGAGAGCACTGGGAGGGTGGACTGGGAAGGGAGTAAATGACAAAAAACTCTACTTGAATAACAAAATAAAATTAAAAAGAAAGAAATTGTCTTCTTCATTTCTTCCTGGTTCTTGTTTATAGTTTCTATTTGATTTTTCACATTGTTGTATTTATTACACTGTTCTTTGTGTTTGTCAGTGAGTTTCTTGACACTATTTGTAACCATTCTTTTGAATTTTATATCTGATAGTTTGCTTGCCTCCTTTTCATTTAGCTCTTTTAGTGTGGATACTTGCATTTCTTTTTATTGCAGTTTCTTTCTTTGTCTCACCATTTTAGATGAGTGTTTTTTGTTTCTGCAATTACCAATGCTCTGCTTTGCTAGCTCTCTTGGTAGGGTGAATTTCTTTGGTAGGAGTTTTGTGGGACTCAGTATTGTGCTCTCTTTGATCTTCTTGTCTGGATGCTCTAAGGTTGCCCTTTCTTTATTTCTGTGGGCTCTCTTGCTGTAGTTTGATTTTACCTGTTGGTGTCTCCTTTGTTGGTGGGTTCTCTCCTTCACCAGGCTTACTGGTGTTAACAACTCCCACTTTATCTTTCTTGTACATCACAGGTGGCAAACACAAGGCTCATAGGCTGAATATGGCCCTCCACCTTGTTCTAACTGGCAGCAGCACTGAGCACATGTTGATCTGTTAAGGAGTAGTTACATTTACACAGTCCTAAAATTATACTCGGCCCTTTGAATGCAATTGTGCGACTGATGTGGTCCCTGGTGAAAATGAATTTGACACCCTTGTTGTATGTGATCTGGGGCTGGGTGAGGTGAAACAGATTAAGACATTGGGAGAGTATTTTATGAAATTTAAAATACTTGTGAATTTTAAAATACTCCTATATCTTCTCTACTTGTACCAACAAGTGGAAGAAGGTATAAGAGATCCTTTGGTGAAGTACAGGAATAACCATGATATTTAATCCAACTAGCCACATTTTATAAAAGGAGAATAAGATATAAGATTCTTCTTAGAGGAAAAAAAAGAATGTAAGCTGACTCCAGAAAACAGAGTGCTTATGTGAGGTTAGATGGTGAGATATAGTGAGAGTAAGGGATATAAAATTTTCATAGAGTTTGAGACAATGAAGTTAACCAAAACAGTAATAAAACTCAGGAAGATAGTGAAACATACAAAGATCAGGGAAGGGTACTGTGTGGGAATTGTAACAACCATAATATGACAAAAATATATGATATGAATAAAAAGAATAAAAGTGGAAGACCAAGAGTATTGTATTATTGGAATATGAGTGAAGTGAAGAAAGAGAAAATGAAATGCACTGTTGAAAGGGAGAACAAAGAAATCCAGTAAAACAATGAAATAAAAGCAAAAGAAAACAAAGAAATCTAACCAGAAGGAGGTTAATTAAAAATAAAATACTAATAAAAATTATAATAATAACAAAAAATAAAAAAGGAAAAAATAAAAATGCAAGTCCTATAGAATAGCAGAGTGAATTTTGTCTGAGTTTTTGGTATTAACCTACTGATCTCTCTCTGGATCTGTGTTTGGTCCTTTCACAGCTCCAGGTCTTATTATCTTACACTTGGAAGGAAAAAAAAAGCCTCCTGTTGACCTTAGACCTTTGAGGAAGGTTTTGTTAGTCTTACTCCATGCTGCATGCAGAGCGAGGCTGGGCTCCATTTTCTGTCCTTTCCTGTGGTTCTGCAATGTGGGCTTGGTCTTGGCTCCAATATTCACAGGTGTCCCGCATCCAACCCAAGCCTGAAGAGTGCT
Source organism: Carollia perspicillata (assembly GCA_004027735.1). Lineage (NCBI taxonomy): Eukaryota > Metazoa > Chordata > Mammalia > Chiroptera > Phyllostomidae > Carollia > Carollia perspicillata. Next base: position 22,538 of record PVKM010016031.1, on the reverse strand, counting down.
TTGTGGCACCTATTGTCCATATGAGCCAGCCTGGTGCCTTTAATCCACCTCATTGTGCCACCCTTTAATTAGTCCATGAGGTGCACCAAGTGTGAGCAACTCTCACCCCTCTTCTCTCTTTGCTGGCCTGGGTGCCGAGTGCACAAAGTTCCTTCATGGCAGTCTAGTTCCCTTATTATATGAAGTCTCTGTGGGAACTGCTACCCCTTTGAGCCCCTGATGTCCCACTTTGGTCAGTTCATGAGGCATGCTGATTTGGAGCAAATCATGCCCCTCATCCTCCTTCTTTGTTAGCCTGGCAGTGTGCAAGAGTTCCTTACCCACAGTGTGAGGAACTCTTTTCTTTTATTATTTTTATTAATGTTTGAATAAAGTTGTCTCCATTTTCACACCAACACGTTGCCCCCCACCTCCCACCCTCAATTTTACCCTTCTTTCCCCTGTTATTTCCCTCCCCCTCCCTTCTGTTTATTGTCAGTTTGGTCTTAATTTCAATGTCTCTGGTTATATTTTGCTTGCTGGTTTGTTTTGTTGAGTCGGTCCCACTTAACAGTTAGATCATATGGTATTTGTCCCCCACTGCCTGGCTTATTTCACTTAGCATAATGCTCAACAGTTCCATCCATGCTGTTGCAAAGAGTAGGAGATACTTCTTCCTTTCTGCTGCATACTATTCCATCGTGTAAATGTACTATAGTTTTTTTATCCATTCATTTACTGATGGCCACTTAGGTTGCTTCCAACACTTGGTTATTGTAAATTGTGCTGCTATGAAAATTGTGGTGCATATATTATCTTGAATTAGTGTTTCAGGATTTTTACTGTATAATCCCTGCAGTGGAATTGTCAGGTGAATTCCTTTTAAAGAATTGTATGTGTGCAATTTTTTTTATACACGTCTTGTAACATAATTCATTCAATGAAAACATAAGTGAATCTCAACCTGCTCATTTCAACAAAAAATATTTCCAAGAATTTCCTATTGGAGTTCACACTGAGTTGAAGAAGAAGGAATCATTTGTGGCTAATATTAAAATTTTCATTTGATAAAATAAAATAAAGTACTGAGTCAAATAGAGCCAGAAGCATGGAAATATTTAATAGACTGACAGTGGCCAGAGGGGAGAAGGAGGGAGATAATGGTGGAAAGAAGAGGAAGAGACTAGTAAAAGAACATGTATGAATGACCCACAGACGTGGACAACAGTGTGAGGATTGACTGTGGGAGTGGGAACAGAGGTGGTGGGCTTAGTTGAGGAGGGAAAAGGGGAAGAATTGGGACAGCTGTAATACAATAACAATAAAACATTTTTAAAAATGTAATAAAAATAAACATTTCATTACAAATGCTTTTATTGTAGATTTTTCTAGAAAAACTTATGGTAAATGGTGATAGATTTGCCTCTTCCTTTTTATTATATATAATATATTATATATAAAGGAATTGTCTTGTCTTATGTTATTCAGGATCTACAGTATTAGGTTAATAATGATAAAATCAGACCCACTTCTCTTTTTCTGGTTTAGAAGGGAATTTCCTACAGTTTTACTATTAAGTGTGATTTTACTCTAGATTTGGTAGATACACTTTAATATGTTATGAATGTTCTTTTTCTTTCAATTTTTTTATTGTTCAAGTACAATTTTATTGACTCCATTTCCGCTCCTCCACTCTGCCAGGCCCCACACATCCTGGCCTCCCACCCTTGATCCTACCCCCAGTGGCTTTGTCCATATATCATTTATACACATTCCTTAATGAAACTTCTCCTATTTTCTTCCATTATCCCTCTCCCTTGATCCCTCTGGTTACTGTCAGCTTGTTGTTTATTTCAGTGTCTCTTGATAATATTTAGCTTAATTTTTTTTATTAGGTTCTAATTATATGTGAGATCATACAGTATTTGTCTTTCACCACCTGGCTTATTTCACTTAGCATATCCATGATCTATCCATGCTGTCACAAAGGGTAGGAGCTGCTTTTCTCCTTCAGCTAAGTAGTAGTTCATTGTGTAAATGTGCAACAAGTTTTTGATCCACTCATTTACTGATTGGCAGTAAATGAGTGACACAAATTGACACAAATTGAGACACTGATTGACACAAATTCAAAAGAACTTATGCACCCTAATGTTCATAGCAGCACAATTTTTCAATAACCAAGTGTTGGAAGCAACCAAACATTTACTACTATAGTAGCAATCATTTACTACTGATTGGCAGTAAATGAGTTGCTTCCAACATTTGGTTGCTTCCAACACTTGGTTATTGAAAAATTGTGCTGCTATGAACATTAGGGTGCATAAGTTCTTTTGAATTTGTGTTTCTGGGTTCTTAGGGTATAATCCTAGCAGTGAAATTTCCAGACAAAAAAACAGTTCCATTTTTAGTTTTCAGGGGAAGTTACATACTGTTTTCCACACTGACTGCACCAATCTGCATTCCTGCCACAGTGTACTAAGCTTCCCTTTTCTTCACAACCTTGCCAGCACTTGTTTATTGATTTGTTTATGATGGCCCTTTTGATCAGTGTGAAGTGGATCTCATTCTGGTTATAATATGCATCTCTCTAATGAGTAGTGATACTGGGCATCCTTTCATATGTCTATGGACCCTCTGTATGTCCTTAGAGAAGTGTCTCTTCAGGTATTTTGCCCATTTTTTAATTGGGTTGATTGTCTTCCTGGAGTGGAGGCATGTGAGTTCTTTATATTTTTTGGAGATCAAATCTTTGCCAAATGTATCATCTGCAAATATATTCTCCCATATTGTTGGATCCTTTTCTATTTTTCTGACACTTTAGCAATCCAGAAGCTTTTTATTTTGAACCATTCCTATTTATTTATACTTTTATTTATGTTCTTTGCTCAAGGGGATGTACCAGTGAAAGTATTGCTGCGTTGAAAATCTGAGATTTTCCTGCCTATTCTCCTCTAGGACTTCTATGGTGTTGTGACTTATATTTAAGTATTTAACCACCTTGAGTTTATTTTTGTGTATGGTGTAATTTCATGGTCAAGTTCCTTTTTTTTTTTCATATTGTTGTCCAGATCTCCCAATACCATCTGTTGAAGAGGTTATTTTTGCTCCATTATATGCCTTTGCCCACTTTGTCCAGTATCAATTGACCATAGAGTCTTGGGCTTATTTCTGGTTTTTCTCTTCTGTTCTATTGATCTATGTGTCTGTTCTTACACCAGTTCCAGACTGTTTAGATTATCATGGCCTTGTAACATACTTTCATATCATGTATTGTGATCCCAATGACTTTATTCTTTTTTCTACAAATGCTGAGGCTATTTGGGTTTGGTTATGGTTCCACATAAATATATGAAATGTTTATTCTATATATGTGAAATATATCATTGATATTTTAATAAGGGTTGCATTAAATCTATCAATTGCTTTGTGTAGCATGGAGATCTTGATGATGTTAATTTTTCCAATCTGTGAACACAGTATCCGCTTCCATTTATTTCTACTTTCTTTAATTTCTTTCTTCAGTGTTGTGTAGTTTTCTGAATATAGTTGTTTTACCTCCTTGATTAGGTTTATACCTAGGTACTTTATTTTTCTTATAGTTATAGCATATTGCATTTTTTCCTGATTTCTGTTTTTGACATTTAGTTGTTGATGTACCACAATGTGTTTAATTTCAGAATGTTGACTTTGTATGTTGCTGTTTTTCCAAATTCACATATTAGGTTGAGTAGTTTTTTGGTGGAGACTGTAGGGTTTTTAATGTATTCTATCATGTAGTCAGTGAATAATGACAGTTTCACTCCCTCCTCTCCAATTTGCGATCTTTTTATTTCTTTTTCATTTCTGATTGCTGTGGCTAGAACTTCCAGTACTATGTTGAATAAGAGTGATGATAGTGGATACCCTTGTCTTGTTCTTGATCGCAAGGTGAAAACTTTTAGTTTTTGTCCATTGAATATAATGTTGGCTGTAGATTTCTCTCCTCTGGCTTTTATTTTGTTGAGGTATAATCCCTCTATTCCCACTTTGCTGACAGTTTTTATCATAATTTTTCGCTGGATTTTATCAAATGTTTTCTCAACATTTATTGATATGATAATGTTATTTTGTCCTTCATTTTTTATGTGGTGCACTATGTTTATTAATTTGCAGATATTTTACCATCTTTGCATCCCTTGGATGAATCCCAGTTGATCATCTTGCATGATCATTTTAATGTATTTCTGAATCTATATTGTCAGTATTGTGTTGAGGAATTTATCATCTATGTTCATCAGAGGTTTTGTTCCATAGTTTTCTTTCTTTGTTGTGTCTTTTCCTCACTTTGGAATTAGGATGACACTGGTTCATTAAAAAATTGGAGTCTTCCTTCTATTTGAATTTGTGGAGGTAGTTTGAGAAGGATAGGAGTAAGCTCTTCCTTAAATGTTTGGTAAAACTGACTTGTGAAGCCATCCTTGCTAGGGATTTTGTGTGGTGGAAGATTTTTGATTACTGACTCAGTCTCAGTATTTGTTATTGGTCTATTCTGGCTTTCTGCTGCTTCTTGATTCAGTTTTTGGAGATTATATGTATAAATTTTCCATTTTTCTGAGGCTGCTCAAATTCTTGGCATATAGTTGTTCATAGTAATTTATTAACAGTCTTTTGTATTTCCATGGTATCCGTTGCAACTTCTCTTTCATTTCTGATTCTATTTATTTGAATTCTCTGTCTCACTTTCTTGATGAGTCTGTTTAAAGGCTTTTCAATTTTGTTTATCTTTTCAGAGAACCAGCTCCTCGATTTATTGATCCTTTGAATTGCTCTTTTGCCTGTATGTCATTTTATTCTGCCCCAGTGTTGTTTATTTCCTTCCTTTCACTCACAATAGATATTGTTTTTGTCATGCATTTATTTCTTTTAGATGCAGGGTTAGATTATGTATTTGAGTGTTTTCTATCTTCTTTAGGCCTGTATTGCTATTAAATCCCTTTCAATACTGCCTTCACTGTGTCCCATAGGTTTAGGGTTTTTGTGTGTTCATTTTCATTTGTTTCCAGATACTTTTTATTTCTTTCTTTGTCTCCTTGTTGACACATTCATTATTTAATAACTTGTTACTCAGACTCCATGCATTTGAATGTTGATTGAGTTTTTTCCTTGAGGTAGATTTCTATTTTCAATCTATAGTAATCTGGGAACAAGCTAGATATGATTTCAATTTTCTTGAATTTGTTGAGGCTTGTTTTTGTCCTATTATGTGGTCTATCTTTGAAAATGATCCTTGTGCATTTGAAAATAATATGTATTTTGCTTCTTTGGGGTGATAGTTTCTGTATATTTCAATTAAGGCATTTAATCTAGAGTGTTGCTCTATGCCACAATATCTGTGTTCATTTTATGTCTGGAAGATCTATGTCTGTTAAAATCTACTATGATAACTGTGTTGTTTTCAGTATCATTCTTGAAGTCCTCCAAGATTTTCCTTATATCTTGGAGCTCCTATGTTGGGTGATTTTATGTGTACAAAGGTTATAACCTCCTTTTGGACTATTAACTTAAGGATTATGCTCTGTTCTTCTTTTTCCTTTTTTATGAATTTTCTTTGGAAGTCCATTATGTCTGATCTAAGTATTACTACCCCAGCTTTCTTTGTGTTTCCATTTGCTTGGAATACTTTTTCTTCCCCTTCACTTTCAACCTGTGTAGATCTTTTCTGAAGTGGGTCTTGTAGACAACATATATGTAGGTCATGTTTTTCATCAATCTAGGTACCCTATGTTTTTTTATTGGATTATTATTCCATTTACACTTAAGGTTATTATTGCCAGATACTTATTTATTGCCATTTCATCTCTCTCTCTCCTATTTTTATAGCATTCCTTTAGTATTTCATGCAGTGCTGCTTTGTGGAGATGTACATTTTTATGCTTTTTGTTTGGGATGCTTGTTATCTCATCTTCCATTTTAAATGAGAGCATTGCTGGATAGAGTAGTCATGGTTGCAGTTCCTTGCTTTTCATTACCTGGAATATCTCATGCCAATCCCTTTTGGCTTGTAGCATTTCTGTTGACAAAACACCTGATAGCCTTAATGGTGCTCCCTTGTATATTACTTCTTATTTCTCCTTTTCTGCCTTTAAGATTATCTCTTTGTCTTTAGAATTTTCAATTTTAATTATGATCTGTTGTGGAGTAGGTCTCTTTGCATTCATCTTGATTAGGACGGTCTGCACTTCATGAATTGTTGCCAAGCACAGCAATTCAGGTTGCCTTGAAGCTCCCTTAAACAATCCTCATTCTTTTTGAGTCTTTTTTTTTTTTTTTTTTTTTGCTTTGCTTGTTTATTTTTTTGTACATTATCTTCTAGTTTGCTGAGTGGATCCTCTGTTTCTCCTAGCCTGCTTTTATTTATTTCTTGTGTATATTTCATTTCAGTTATTGTAAGCTTCATTTCTTCCTGGTTGTTATTCATAGTTTCTATGTCTGTTTTCATGTTTCCATAGTTCCCATTAAGTTCCTTGTAGTTCTGAGTTCTTTGAGCATCCTTATAACCATTATTTTGATTTCTATGTCTGATAGATTGCTTGCCTCCATTACATTTAGTTCTTTTTCTGGAGATTCCACCTTTCTTTCAGTTGCAGGTGATCTCTTTGTCTCCTCATTTTAGGTGAATCTTTTTTCTGTTTTTTCTTTGATTTTATTTTAATTATATTTTATTGATTATGCTATTACAGTTGTCCCATTTTTCTCCCTTGCCCCCACTTTACCCAGTACCCCCATTCCCTACAGTAATCTCCCTCTTAGTTCATGTCTATGGATCTTACATATGAGTTCTTTGGCTTTTCCACTTCCCATACTATTCTCAACCATCCCCTGTGTATTCTGCACCCACCAACTATGTTTCTTATTTCCTTTAACTTTTCCCCCATTCTCCCCTCTCCCCTTACCCACTGACAACTCTCCATATGACCTTCATTTTTATGACTCTGCTCCCATTCTAGGTTGCTTGGCCAGTTTTTATTTTTTTCTTATAATCCACTATTGATAACTGTATGTTTGTTGTCAGTTTACTGTTCATAGCTTTTATCTTTTTTATTAGGTATGTTTCTTCAACATTTCACACAACAAAGTCTTGGTTGTGATGAACTCCTCTAGTTTTACCTTGTCTCAGAAGCAGTTTATCTGCCCTTCCATTGTAAATTATAGCTTTGTTGGATATGGTCATATGGGATGTAGTTCCTTGCTTTTCATATTGTCGAATATTTTTTGCCAGTCTCTTCTTGCATGCAAGGTTTCTTTTGAGGTATCAGCTGATAGTGTTATGGGAACTTCTTTGTAGGTAACTGTCTCTTTTTATCTTGCTGCTTTTACGATTATTTTGTTTTTATCTTTAACCCTTGGCATTTTAATTATGTTGAGCCTTGGAGTGGTCCTCTTTGGGTCCAACTTGTTTGGGATTCTCTCAGCTTCCTAGACTTGTATGTCTATTTCTTTTACTAAACTGGGGAGATTTTCTTTCATTATTATTGCAAATAAATTTTCAATTCTTTGTTCTTCCTCTTCTCCTTCTGGAATCCTTATGATTGGGATGTTGGTACATTTAAAATTGTCCCACAGTCCCTAAGTGTCTCTTCATTTGTTTTGAATTCTTGTTTTTTTCTTTGTATTCCACTTGGCTGTTTGTTTCTTCCTTTTATTCTACATTGTTGATTTGAATCCCAATTTCATTCCCTTCACTGTTGGTTCCATTTATACCTTTCTTAATTTCACTTTGTATAGCCTTCCCTTCTTCCTTTATGTTGTGGCTGCACTCAGTCATTTCTCTGAGCATCCTGATCACCAGTGCCTTGAACTGTGCATCTGATGGTTGGCTATCTCCATGTTGCTTAGTTCATTTTATGGACTTATGATCTATTCCTTCATTTGAGCCTTATTCTATTTCTCTTCTTTTTGGTAGCCTCCCTGTGCTTCTGTGTACTAGGTAGAGCTGCACTGATCCTCATGTTTAGCAAACTTATTATGTTGTTAAAGGTGGGTCCTTAAGGTAGTCATGAGGGTTCAGCAATCCACTTTGTGACTATATAGTGCTGTTTGTAGAGGAGGGCCCAGAGGGGGCCAGTGCCACTCCCTCAGCTCTTGCCCCATTTCCAGTCACTTTCCCCACTTTCCATAAGCATATGGCAGCCTCCTAGTTGATGCCCTGGTGTTGATTCCCAGAATGGGTGGGTTTGTGGATACTCTAGAACCATTTGGGCCCTTTACCTGGACTCACCTTAGAGACCAGTGGTTTCTTCCACCACACTGGTGTACAGTCAGAGGTTATGAGGCTTTATTCTCCCATTGTTGAAACTCTGGGCTGCATGGTCTGACCTGGGTTAGGACTGCTCACTTTCCAGTTGTTCCTCTCAATTTTTATCTGAAACATGTTAATATGGGATCACCTATTCTGTAGGTTGTAGTCATAGATACCTTGCCATCACTGTATGCCACCACCTCACCATGCCAAAACATGTCCTTTCTGGCCCTCTTGCCTGTCTGGGTGAATGTTTCTTTTTTAAATCCTTGGTTTTCAGACTTTCATACATTTCAATTTTCTCACAGTTATGGTGTTTTTTTGTTATTTTTGTTCTTTTGGTTTTTTGACTGCTTTTATTCTTCTTATGGTTGTGTGAGGAGGTGAAGTGTGTCTACCTATACCTCCAGCTTGGCTGGAAGTCTAGGTGATTTTCTGTTTGTTTCTGCATCTTAGGATACTCTGCTTGCCTGACTGTCTTTGTAGGGTGGACTTTGTGGCAGGAATGCTGTGGCACTCAGTGGTACAGTTTTTTTGATCTCCAGATTGGGGTGTGCTAGGGTTTTCTTTTATTCAGTTTATGTGGGTTTTGTTTTTCTCTCACTTTAAATTTTTGATGGCTTATTTGTTGGTGGGTTCTCTCATATGGTTTGCTAACTGGGAGTCACAATCCCTACAATGTCTAGTATGCTGTTGTACAAGTGTTGGTTAACAAAGCAATAGTTTCTTTTGGATTAGTGTTCCTGGGTTCTTAGGGTATAAACCTAGCAGTGGAATTTCTGGGTCAAAAGGCACATCCATTTTTTAGTTATTCTGAGAAAATTTCATGTTGTTTTCCATAGTGGATGTACCACTCTGCACTCCCACCAACATTGTACTAGGGTCCCCTTTTCTCCACATCATCTCCAACACTTGTTGTTTGTTGTTTTGTTTATGATGGCCATTCTTACAGGTGTGAAGTGACATCTCATTGCAGTTTTAATTTGCATTTCTCTGATAGTTAACGATATCAAGCATCTTTTTATGTGTTTCTGGATCCTCTGTATGTCCTCTTTGGAGAAGTGTCTATTCAAGTCCTTTGACCATTTTTTAATTGGGTTGCTTGTCTTCTTGGAGTGGAGTCATGTAAGTTCTTTGTATATTTTGGAGATTGAAACTTTGTCTGAGGTATCATTGGCAAATATGTTTTCCAATATGGTTGATTCTCTTTTTCTTTTAATGCTTTTTCTTTGGCCATGCAGAAGCTTTTTTATTTTGATGAGATCCCATTTTTTAATTTTTTCCTTTATGTCCCTTGCTCTAGGGGACAAATCAGTAAAAATGTTGCTGCATGGAATATCTGAGATTTTCCTGCCTATGTTCTCCTCTATGACTTTAATGGTACCAATCCAAAAGAACCTATGTACCCCAATGTTCATAGCAGCACATTTACAATAGCAAAGTGCTGGAAGCAACCTAGGTGCCCATCAGTAAGTGAATGGATCAAAAAACTATGGTACATGTACACAATGGAATTCTATGCAGCAGAAAGAAAGAAGGAGCTCCTACCCTATGCAACAGCGTGGATGGAACTGGAAAGCATTATGCTAAGTGAAATAATTCAGATGGTGAAAGACCAATACCATATGATCTCACCTTTAACAGGAACCTAAGCAACAAAACAAACAAGCAAACAAAATATAACCAAAGTCATTGAAATAGAAAACAGGCTGACAGTAACCAGAGGGGAGAGGGGAGGGAATTTCAGTGGAAAATGGGAAGGGGTCACAGGAACATGTATAAAGGACACATGGACAAAAACTAAGGGGGTGGAAATGGGAGGGAGTGGGGGAGCACTTCGGGGTGGACTGGGATGTGAGTAAAAGACAGAAAACTGTATTTGAACAGCAATTAAAATAAAAATTAAAAAAAAGATGATGTCTCATCTATACTAGAACATATAGAAGAATCTGAAGGATTAGTGCCTGTGCTATTCTGAAATAGACCTAATTTTCTGGAAAGCACAAACTCTATTGACTGCATTTATGTTTCATTGTATCCAGGCCAGTCTTTTTAGAGCTCTTAAAAACAGAATTTTTTTTAAGTATATGAAAAATCCTGTGAATTCAGATTGACTAGTTGGTGCAGAATTTTTCCAAGGGAGTTCCTGTCAAATTTGTTAGGATGCCATTTTTCCGTAGACAACCAAGGAGTTCAGGTGTCTTGTAGTCCTTCAAAAGCAGTAACTGAATAACCCTGTCTTAAATGGCCACAGATGTACACTATTAGGAACCCATGATTTTTGAATTGTATATGCAGGGTTAATGGGATTTTTTTTTTCTCAAGCACTGAATCTACAATGGTCTGTGGTGATTTCCAAATTGGTATTTTATTCTCTATACATGGTCTAATGTTTTTTTTTTTTTCATTTGTTGCAAAATTCTTTCTGGGCCCTTTTTACTTGTGTCATCTGATAAGAGTTGGTTGGTCTTAATGGCTGTCATTACTCATATTTGACAACTTAACATTAAAGTTGTACACATCAGTGGGTGAATTGAGTCCTTGGGACTGAAGATAAACTAGAAGTGGTAGTGTTTTCTCATGGTTCTGATTAGTGTCAATTTTCTGCATGGCCAGCCTGGTAAGCTGCTTGGGTAGCACAGTAACATTGTCACACAGTAACATTGTCCTGCCTTGGCTCTATGCTATCTGCCTCCTACACTAACACCTCTGCTTCCTGATGTACTGCTTTCTGCACTGTTCTGCTTCTAGAGGCTGCCATATAGTCATATATATAAAGATCAAAATTAAATAGTAAAATACTTTAGAAAACAATGACTGTCCTTGCCCCAAAATTGAATATATTATTGCTATTACTTGTAACACTGTAAATCTTAAACATTTCTTTCCAATGGAGCACAGGCAAAAAATACCTGGTTGAGATAGAACCTGGGAAGGTAAAGTATATTGTAAAGATCTAATTACTTCTCTTTGTCTTTCCTTTGACATTTTTATTTTCTCTTCAGGAAATAGTTAATTCTAAGTGCTAAATTATTCCTTGAGCTCAGTGTACAAATGTTGTCTCCTCCTAGGAATTTTAACATTGAGTAGGCATACTTAGTGGAGAGATTAGCAGATGGTGAAAGCTGATGGAAACTAAACGAGAAAGCTTTCGGGTAGCATGATTAGCATTAATTAAGTCCTTATTTTATGCTGATATACAAGTGAGCTGTTGAATCCTTGGGAATGGAGCCACCATCAGGCAAGTGGCCAAATGAAGAGGACTGCAAGCCACAAGTAGGACACCTGAACTCCCAGACAGCAAAGGATGAAACGGATGGCACTTTGGTTGGGAAGAGAGGTTCCCGGTGCAACCTTGAACTGAACTAGCAGAGGGTGGCAAAGTGATTTTCTTTGAGGTATTTCAAAGGAAACAGGCTGTGAGACAGAAACCTGTCATTATTTCAAGCTGTATATACTTTGTTTAATAGCAGAAAATATTTATTTACTGTCATTTTAATTGTATTTTGTTCATTGCCATTTAGTACACTTGTACCCCTTTCCCCTTCAATCACCACTCTTTTGTCCATGCCCATGAGTCCTTTCTCCTTTTTGCTTGATCCCTCAACCCCCTAACCACCTCCTTAGCTGACACCCTGCTTTTTATGAGTCTGTCTCTTATTTTGCTTCTTAGTTCAGTTTGTTCATTAGATTTCACATATGAGTGAATTTATATGGTATTTGTCTTTCTCTGATTAGCATATTTCACTTAGCATAATGTTCTCTAGTTGCCCATCAGTAGATAAGTGTATAAAACAGCTATGGGACATTTACACAATGGAATACTACTCAGCCTTAAAAAAAACAAATTTAACCCTTTGCGACAGTTTGGATGGACCTAAAGCCATATATATTTTAAATAAAGGATTACTTTTCCTTTCCGCTGGACTCTGTGTCCAGAGTTTTTACCTATGGGAGGTGAGCAGTGGGCTCCCACTGTTTTTTCTGGAACAACACTAGGCTGTCAGGTAACAATAATGGCACCTAATGTGGGGCCCTAACTGCTCTTGGCAGGTCAGCTCCTCCACAGAGTGAAACTGTGTGGTCTCCTAGTTGCTGGGAATTCCTCTGCATGCTTGCTAGAGGTGTCAGCTACTTAAACACACCTGGAAGGTAGGAAAGATAGTCTGGGAAGAGAGCACACTCTGGGAAGGAGGAAGGATCACCTGAGTCTTGGAGTTTTGAACTGGGGTCTTGGTGAGGACTGATTGAGCTTTAAGGAGGCTATTCCTTGGGGGCCACTGTTTGCAAGATTGGTTGATAGAACACTTGCTTTTGAGCACTCATATGGAATAATGGAGCTATGGGTTCAAGTTTTGCTTATATGTTGACAGTTCACCTGCATTCTTTCGGTCATAGTTTTAGGCTTGTATGTCCAGGCCAATAAGGGCCATTCTGGGTTGATACCTGAAGGGATTCTACTGGTTAGAATCTTAGCAGACTGGGGTATATACAACTACTATACATTGTCCAATGAAGTATCAGTTTATTATTGTAATACTGTGTGGCCTATGTGCACTTTGGATTGTGGGGAAAATTGGCCCATGGATGGTTCCCTAGATTACTGTACTAATATGCATCTAGAACAGTATTGCCAACAGTTATACAAATACTATGGATTATGTCAAGATATTTATCTCATGCATAATAGGATTTCACCAGAGACAGAGATCAGCTTGATGGTGCAGAGAATGGAAGGGACTTTGAAGCTTCTTCCTGATGGTAAGACACAGGAAGAAAATGAGAATGGGGAAATAGTCCCATTAATTTCCTGAACCCAAGAGACACAAGTTTTGTAGAGGGTGACCTTGTCTGTCATCAACTCACTGCTAGCTACCCCTGAAATAAGGCCTATGAAGCCAATGGCTTCACTCCTGTATGATAAAGGATGGTTCTCCACATCAAAGACCAATCAGGGCAACAATTTGGCCAGGGAGCTACCCTATCCTGAGAAAGGCTGTTCCCTTTGAGGAAATTCCCAATAGCTGGAGTAACTGAGGAAGGCCAGCTCACTGGCTACTATTGGTCCATACTCCATTATCCACTACAGACTTACTGAAGTGGGAGAATTCCAACCCTTTATATAGGGAGGATCCTCAGAGAATGGCAGATCTTATCACCTCCATTTTGCCACTCATCCTCCAACATGGAAATATGTACAGGCCCTCCTTAACCACACCTTGTTAACCACAGATGAGAGACTGCTGGTTATGAAGAAGGCAAATGAAGAGGTACAATATCTTCACCAAGAGCATCCCAACAGGACCCCCAACCAACTTGAGGCAATTCCCTTGAAAGAGCCTGAATGGAACCCAAATGGTGTGGACCTAGCCTTCCTGGAACATCACAGAAAGTGCACACTCTAAGGGATTAAAAAAGGAGTGCTCAAGCAAAAGAGCATGAATATGATACAGGCCCTTTAGCAAAAGCCAGATGAAGACACCTCTGAAATTTTAGAGAAGACCTATCAGGCCTGTAGAAAGCACATTGTTGCTGATCTGCAGGCACCAGAGAATGTGTACATGGTGAACAGGAGTTTTTGTGCAAAGTGCCCAACATATCTGAAATAAATTCTAGAGTTTAGGTGGAGCATTGGGAATGGATCTCTTTCAGTCGGTGGACATAGCCTTTAAAGTATACAATGTCAAGGAAGCAAGGAAGATAAAGCAGGCCACAGTGTTCTTAGAAACAGGTTGGCAAGACCATGAGAAAAGATAGGACCCTAAAGGGAAAAAAGAGAGGTGACAATCAATGTTGCTATTGCATGGAGGCAGGCCACTGGAGAAAGGAGTGCCCAAAACTCGAAAGGGAACATAGATATTAAAAACCTCATCAAGAAATGCTAAAATGGTGAGGGGAATCTGATGTCAAGTGAGGAGGCCCAGGGTCTCCCTTGGACATCTCCCCACCTATTACTATTTCCCTACAGGAGTCCTGGGTACTGATGATGGTGGGAATAAACCAAATGATTTTCATGTAAATATGGAAGCTATGTACTCAGTGATGAATACAAAAGTAACCAAGGAAAGTTCAGATACAATAGTGGTTACTGTAGTGACTGAACAATTACAAAAACAGGCATTCCTTCAACCCCTACAGTACCAGCATGGGGGTCAGAAAATTACACATAGTTTTCTCTACATTCTAGATTGCCCCATTCCATTGCTGGGCTGAGATTTACTTTTCAAATTGCACACACAAATATTTTTTTTTCCTCCTGGGAAACAGCAATAATGTGGAGTTCCCACTAAAGCATGCTCTCCAGCTCCAGGCACTCCTGACTCACCAGAAATGTCCCGGAGGTGAACTCTTTCCACTTGATGTCTATGAAGAGGTCAATTGAACCATTTGGGCTGATGTAACCTCAGTAAAGTGGTTAATATCAAACCCATAAAAGCTAACCTGAAAGAAGTGGCATGGATTCCACAGAAGAAACAGTATTCCATCAAAAAGGAGGCTTTAGAGGGGATTCAGCCAGTATTTCAGAAGTTCTTAAAGTCAGAAGGAATTTGGTCATGCCAGTCTCCCCATAATACTCAGATATGCACCAGAAACAATCGTAAGACAGAACACACTCTGATGAAAAAGGGAGTAAAATATAAAAGGTTATTCCTATTTGAGGACTGGCAAGTAAGTAGAGTAGACCATATGCAAATGCCTAAAACCAGAAGCAATTTCAAAATATGTTTTTAGTTTTTGTGGACACTTTTATGGATGGGTAGAGGCATATACCACTAGAATTGAGAAGGTGACTGGGGTAGTGAAACTTGTACTTAAAGAAATAGTTCCTAAATTTTGACTTCCTTACAGCATTGAGAATGACAATGGACTATCGTTCATTTCAGATATCACCGAGAAAGTTGGATAGGCACTACAAATACAATAGAAATTACACGCATCTTGTAAACTTCAATCTACAGGGAAAACTTATAAAATAAATCATACAGTACAGAAGGCCATGGCAAAAATATACCAGGAAACATTTGAAATGGGACCAGGCACTTCCTATTGCTTTGTTCTGGAGTTCTTAAGCAACCAGAAGTGAATTTAAGTTAAGCCCTTTTGAAATAGTTTATTGGAGACCCTTCCAAATCTTGGTTCTGGTAGTACTCCCCCCCCCCCCATATTTGGAGCAGAAGTTAAAAATTAAGCAATATATGCAGAATTTGGGGCAAACAGTAACCATTCTGTACAAGTTTGCTTATCACAGGTCTCCCTACCCTCTGAGGAGCCCTTACGCTCATAACAGCCTGGGGACTGAGTCTTACTAAAGACTTGGAAGACTAAAATACCTGAATGGCATTTACCTGCGCAATGGATTGGTCCAAATGATAACCTACTGCCAATGTACTCTTCTGTAAAGCTCGCAGGAATTAAGCTTTGGACAAACCATACATGAATAAAACAGGTACTGCCTGAGAAGAATTTGAGCCCTGCTGCTGTGGTTGGTGCTGAAAGGAAGGCAGGAACTGCAATCCAAAAGGAAATTTGAACTTTCTTTTTTGGAAGAAGATGGCAGACCCCAGTGTACAATAACAATGTCCTTTTACTTTATGTACATGTTTGCAAATCTAGGGGCATTTGGCTGCTTTATATTGAGTTAGGGTATGGTCATTCCCATGATAAAAAAAAAATAAAGAAAGAGAACAAGGATTGAAAGTGAGTTACAGTTATTTTAGAATGAATATAGAAAGTTCTGAGATTTTTTTTTAAGGGAAAGAAACCTCACTGCTTGGGTTTAGTTCCTATTTGCTTTAGGTTTTGTTTTGTTTCTTGCTTTCTTATTTTTGGGGGGACTTGGGGAACTTTGTAGTTCTGTATATCAGAGATTCTCTGTCTCTACCTTTGGGGCATTGTGCCATTGTTGCTGGTTATAGTCCTGCTGAGGTGAGAGGTCACATCTCTGTCATTGGGACTCAGGGACGTTAACTGGGTGCTAGTTAGAGTCAGGTCATTGCAATAGAATGTTTCCACCATCAAAGGCTTGTGCCATTGGTGCCAGTTAGAGTACAGCTGATGTGAGAGGTCATACTTTTCCAGGTGACCAATGGATGTACTTGTGGATGAGAAAACATATCTACCACTGGGGCTTTGTGCAATTTGGACTTCAGAGAGGTTTTCTTTGTGATTGGTTAGTGTGATCAGTTGGTGTGAGACAAGATTCTAAGCTAGTTCCAGTCCTCCCATTTTTTTTGAACTCTGTCTTTACTTTAGATTCTGTTTTGTTTCTGTTTTTTTTGTTTAAATGAGGTTCCTAATGGTTAAAACTTCACATTAGATTAGGAAGTAAAGTGATAAAAGATATAAGGCATAGAAATGCAATTTTGGTGGATATTGGAAGTACAAGGATTTTCCTTTTTGCTTTTTATTTTCCTCCCTACCTGATCCTTCTATAATTTAGCATTATTAATTAGTAATTACATAAAATTTCCTTTGCACAAAATCAGTAAGACAGGTTTCAAATTTTGATTTTAATAACTAAGACTGACTGGGATGTCATTCTTGAAGGAGGCATGCCTGGATCCTGGCTGTTTACCAGAAAGCCTTGAGGAACTAAGATTGACTTTGGAAGCTAACAAAAGCCCACTGGAGAAGTGGCTTTGAACCTTCTTTGTTCGTATAGTTGATGGAAGTCTTTACAGGGAATGAACAAAGGTTGCTTCCCTGAAAAATGGCAAGGAGGTACTTTAGACACAATGGGAACACCTAGGACTTGAGGAAATGCAGATACTGTAGGCAAAGCCCAAAAGCAGATGTGGGACTTGGCTTCTGTGTCCTAAAGGGTTGAGAAAGGGTCAATCTAAAAGTTCCTTGTGTAAGTTTCAGGGAAGCAGATTTGAAGAGTCTATGTGATCAATCATGGCTCTTGTTGTTTTTATGCAATGAGGAAAGACTGAAAAATTGCAGTATTTTTTATGACAATAAGGATGATCTTAGGGATAGAAATCAGGTTTTAAGGAAAATCACAATGCTCAGTTTGAACTTTGAGCTCTATTGCAGCTTACTGTCTTTGAAATTTGTTTTCATTTGAGAGTTCAACTGGTTTCACCTGATGATATCAGAGTGTCACTGCTTAGTATCGTTCCAGCAAAAAGTTATCATTCTTGCAACTGAATGTCTTCTCAAAAGACAGTTTTTTGAACTCAGAAACAGTGTAGGCTGGAATTGAGAAGTCCACCTGCATTGCTGCCTCTTGGAACTCAGTGGTTCAGCTGTACTAAATGGTTGAGTTGGGGAAGTATGGGGTGGCTGATGACCTTTGCATTAAAATTGCTTTTCTTTTTTACAATAATGGTTCAAACAGAATGGGCCCAGAAGTGTTGAAGGTGGGGATCTCAGAATATTCCCTTCAGTGATTTAGGTTGAGTGCAGTAGGCAACAGGGCTTCATACATATATCACACCTTGCACACTTTCTGCCAAAGAAGCCACTCTTTCTTAATGAGGGGCACTGTAGAATTAGTCCCTACCTTTGTTATTTCATCATTATAGTTTTGATTGTGCCTTTTAACCCTCTTGCCAAGTTTTCCATCTCCAGAATACAAGGATGCCAACTTGTCAAATAATGCCTTCCTTTGGACATTGTGAATGCTGCTTTCCAGGGATAACCAACTGACCTGGATCTTGCAAAATCCTTCTCCCTTGCATGAAAGCTTCCCTCCATTCTAAAGCCCCCTATGATATGGACCTCTGGACTAGAAAATAGGTAGGACTACACATCTTGGCCAAAAGAAAGTAGTTACAGAAGAATAAGAACTCCATCTATTTGCCCTTGTAAGATTACAATTGTTCAGAGTGTAAAAGGGGGGAGTTATAATGGGAGGACACACCTGTCCCAGAAAATCAGGAGGAGTGAGAAAGTGCCAGGGACAGCACATGAGTGGCAGCCACACTCATTGCCATGTCAAGGCATGCTGACTAAGCAGGGAATTCTGGGGAAGCCTTTAAAGGGGAATACGTAGAAATGCCACTCTCTTGTATTTTCCCATTATTTCCAGACACCAGGGGCTGGAATCATGTACCCCAGACCTTGAGAACCATGTCATCCAGGAACATTCCCCACACCCCACTTCTAGCCCACTGCTCAGAAGCTGCTATGGTAGCCACCAGCCTGCTGCACACCTGCTCCTCTAGCGTGGGTCCTGAAAATGGCAGTTCCTGCAGTCACTGCTACTCCATCTGCTCCAGCCCAGGCAGGGCCTCAGATTTATTCCTTTTCCTTTCTGTTGGACTTCACAGTTTTTGCCTACAAATGGCAAGGTGTGGGGCTCCACTTGTTGTTCAGGAACAGCATAAGATTTTCTGATAACATTATCACAAAAAAGGTAATTAGATGGTGTCATTCAGGTATTAAGCTAACACTATGGTGTTAATTATTTTGGAATATATAAGTGTATCAAATCAACATGTACATCTTAAACTTACAGAATGTTATATGTCAGTTATATCTTGGTAAGGCTGGGGAAAAAAGTGAAAAAAATTAAACTTTGGATTTAAATTTAAACTTTTAAAATTAAACTATGACATACAAGACCTCTCTTATTCTGTTCCAAACTACACTATAGCTTGTGCTATGTATCTAAATATTACACTGTTCTGTTTACTATTTTTTTAATGTGATCCCAAGGTTGTTCCTCCATCAGCCTTTCACTTGACATTTCTTTTGTCCACAAATGTTTTTCCCCTAGATTTTTGCTTGCATCACTCCCTTATTTTATTTAAAGAGCTGTTGCACTACCAGTCTATAAAAAGTGACCTATGCATGCACACACTCAAATGCACAGAAGTGCATAACATCCACAAATGAGAAAAAAACTTGGAACTGTGAAAGGACCTGAGGTGGACTCAAACAGGGGGCAACCCAACACCTGAGAAAGTGAGACAAATTCCACTCAACTATTGCAGGGAAACTGCAAGTTGCTGCACATTTGGATTGTTATTATATTCTCCTTTTTTCATTGTTCCTACATCTTTTATCTCAATAGTATTTTTGTATTCCCCTTCTTTCTGTATAGTCCTCTTTGCTTGGCAGGGTATATTGTACCATTTGACAGGTTTCCCTATTCTCTCTTCTACATTGTATTGCTAATTTACTGTCCTTCATGTGAATTGTGTTCCATCAGCACACTACTCAAAATCTTATAACCCCTGTTCAAGTTATTGAGATCACATACATTCTGGCATATGAATGTTGCTCTAATATTATTGTAAATAACTGCTGTTCCACACAAGTGTAAAAACTTCAAAGCACCCTCCCTGGATACAAGGCCACAAAACAGTCTCCTGAACTCTATTATTAGGGAGGTTAACACTATTCTCTCACATGCTACACCTATGTACTATCTTTTACTCTCACCTTACTCCAGAATCTGACCTCCCACAACTTCACAGCTTTCTAGATCCAACTCACAACCCTTCCCTTCCCAACAAGACCCTTATCTTCACATCCTGTCTTAAAAGTGGCCAGTTCGGTTGAAGAACATGGTTAACGCTACACATAGCCAAAAGACCTCCTATCTCTTATATTGGCTGCTAATGTAAATATCATAGAATACTCCCCTGCTGTCTTAAACCATTTTGCCTCCCACCCCAACTGAGCACAAAAAAGAGTAGGTAGAAACGCTGAACACCACAATACCCAAAGGAGACTGCACACTGAATCTCACAAGCATTCTACCACAGCAGTTCACACCATAAACCATGGGAACCAGAACAACTCCATTTAAGAAGAGGAAGCTATCAAAAAGAGTCTCAAAAACAATGAGAAGACAAAGAAACAATCCCCACATGAAAGGAAATGAGGGATCCTCAGAAACAGTGCTAAAGGAAATGGAAGCAAGTCAGCTATCAGATATAGAATTCAAAGAACTGGTTATCAGGAAGTTCCATGAGATGACAATAAACTACCAGAAACTACAGGAGAGCTACAATGGTCTCACCAGAAACTATACCAACATGAAAAAGGAAATAGAAAAGATAAACAAGGGCCAAGAGGAAATGAAGAATACAATGGCTGAACTGAAGAACACAGTGGAAGCAATCAAAAGCAGGATGGATGAAGCAGAATATCGGATCAGCGACTAGAAGACACAGTAGGAAAAAAAAAACAGAAGGAGCATGTAAAGCAAAAAGGCTGAGAAAGAATGAAGAGGGATTAAGAGAAAAGCAAGACAATATGAAACGTAATAATATCCGTATAAAAGGGATACCAGAAGGAGAAGAAGAAGAACAAGGGACAGAAAATCTATTTGAAAAAGTAATGATGAAAAACTTCCCTAATTTGATGAGAGAAAAAGTAACACAAATACAGGAAACACAGAGAGTCCCAATCAAGAGGAACCCAAAGAAGCCCTCTTCAAGACACATCATAATTAAAATGGCAAAATTCCAAGACAAAGAGAGAATCTTAAAGGCAGCAAGGGAGAAGAAGGAAGTAACATACGAGGGAGCCCTGACTAGGTTAGCTGCAGGCTTCTCAATGGAAACACTCCAAGCCAGAAGAGAATGGCAAGAAATATTCCAAGTAATGAGAACCAGAGGCCTGCAACCTAGGCTATTTTGCCCAGCAAGGCTCTAAATCAAGATAGAAGGCCAAATAAAGAGCTTCCAAGACAAAAGAAGTCTAAAAAATATGTATCCACCAATCCAGCACTGCAAGAGATGCTAAAGGGACTGCTCTAAGGAAAGGAAGGAAAAGAGAGAGACAGAGAGAAACATAGGTACAAAAATGACAATGAGTAAGTACATATCCATAATAACCTTAAATGTAAATGGATTAAATGTTCATATCCATAATAACCTTAAATGTAAATGAATTAAATGTTCCTATCAAAAGGCACAGAATAGCTGAATGGATAAGAAAGCATGACCCACACATATATTGACACAAGAGACCCACCTGAGGAGAAAAGACATGAACAGACTGAAAGTGAAGGGCTGGAAACAAATTTTCTATGCAAATGGACTGGAAAAAAAGCCGGGGTAGCAATACTCATATCAGACAAAATAGACTTCAAAAAAAGAACTTTCAAGAGAGACCCAGAAGGCCACTTCATAATACTCGAGGGAAGACTCCACCAAGAAGACATAAACATTGTAAATATATATGCACCCAACATTGGAGCACCCAAATACATAACGAAAATCTTAGAAGACTTCAAGAAAGACATTGATAGCAACACAATTATAGTAGGGGTTTTTAACATCCCACTCTCAAAAATGGACAGATCTTCCAAACAAAATATCAACAAGGATATTGTGGAATTGAACAATGCCCTAGATGAAATGGACTTAACTGATATATATAGAGCTCTGCATCCGAAAGAAGCTAAATACACATTCTATTCAAATGCACATGGAACATTTATAAAGATAGACCACATGATAGGACACAAAACAAACCTCAACAAATTCAAGAAAATTGAAATCATACCAAGCATTTTCTCTGACCACAAGGGACTGAATCTAGAAACCAACCCCAAGGAAAAAACCCAAAACATTCAAAATCATGGAGACTGAATAGTATGCTATTAAACAATGAATGAGTCAATAATGAAATCAAGGAAGAAATAAAAAAGTTTCTGGAAACAAATGAAAATGAACTTATGACAACCCAAAATTTATGGGACACAGCAAAGGCAGTCCTGAGAGGGAAGTTCATAGCAATACAGGCCTACTTAAAAAAGATAGAAACATTTCAAACAAACAACCTAACCCTACGCCTACAAGAACTCAAGGAACAACAACAAAGACAGTCCAGAGCTAGTAGAAGAAAGGAAATAACCAAGATCAGAGCAGAATTAAATGTCATAGAGACCAAAAGCACAATACTAAGGATCAATAAAATCAACAGCTGTTTTTTTTAAACAATAAACAAAATCAACAAGCCTTTAAGCAGGCTCATCAAGAAAAAAAGAGAGAGGACCCAAATAAACACCATCACAAATGAAAGAGGAGAGATTACAACTGACACCATAGAAATACAAAGGATTGTAAGAAATTACCATGAGGACCTATATGCCAAGAAATTTGAAAACCTACGTGAAATGGACAAATTTCTAGAAAAATATCATCTTCCAAAACTAAATGAAGGAGAAGCAGAAAGCCTGAACAGACCAATAACAGCAGATGAAATTGAAGCAGTGATCAAAAAACTCCAGACACACAAAAGCCCTGGACCAGATGGTTTTACAGGAGAATTCTACAAAACATTTAAGGAAGAGCTAACCCTTATCCTTCAC
>PVKM010016030.1:15928-27478 GCA_004027735.1 Carollia perspicillata | reverse complement strand
AAGCGAAACACAGATTCCGTGTAAAGTTATTAAACTGCACGCGGCCCGCATTCCGCTCAAGCCTTACCTCATGTACTCAGACTGAGCACCACTCGGGCCAGACCGTGAACTGGAGCCGGGACCCCACACTGTCTCAGACCCCACTCACTCACGGAGACCCTCCTTCCAGGAGGCTCTGCCTTCACATGCCCGGCCCCTCCCTTCCTTACCGCCTCTTCATTCCCAGTCCAGTCTCCAGGCTCCATCCCGTTTGCCTGGTCAGGGGCAGAGGCCCGTCATTTCCTTTCTAGATCAACCCGTGATGCCCGGTGCTTCTGATCACGGCCCTAGTGAGACCCCAAACTCAGCCCCTCTGGGACCTGTGGACCACAGCACGCATATTCCAGCACCCTCAACATAGGCTCAGTGCACTGCCCACCCGCCTCCTGACACCCCGCAGACAGCCTGGAAGCCGGGGTACCTCGAGGAACGTACCCGTCATATCTAAAACAACTGGTGATTCGACACACATGAATGCACTTACCATGTGCCTGGCCGATAGATACAGAATAAGCTGAGTTTGCTCCCGAGTTATTTACTGACACATACCAGAAGGATCGGCAGACCTGCCAAGTCCCTGTAACCAGGAGATGAACTATGTGCTGCGGATGCTCACATCCCACTGAGGTCCAAGAGACCGGCCAGCTGAGAAGGGTGAGCCCTAGAAGCACCTCTGCCACTCCCCCCCACACCACCCCAGAAACAAACTTGAGCGGCCCTGGCTCTGCCTCTGGCCTCGGGGAGCCTCCAGTTGCCATAGCAGCGACGTTCTCCAAACACCGCCAATGGACCCTGCACTGCTAGTGCGCCCGGGCACACAGGCTAGAGGAAAGTAGGTCAGGTCGCAGAAAACCCATCTGGAGAGTGCTAGGAACGTAAACACAGATGGAGAAAGACCTGGGCAGGGCCCTGCTGCTGCGCGTCGATGGCCTTGGCCAAGAGACCCGGTGTGGGGTGTGGGGAGGGTCGACCGAACCACACGGAGCCGCCTTTGGGATCCAGCCTTGAGAGGGGCTCCATGCTCAGGCGGGGCTGTCACTGCCCTCTTGCAACTTTTCCTCCATCTGAGGCCCCGAAAGCCCCAAGAGTCCGTGCTGAGTGTGTCCTGAACCCGGAAGCCCTGCGAGGGGCCGGCTCACGCCCTTCCTAAGACTCTAAGAGCTGGGAGCTCTTTGGGTTCAGGCCTCCTGTGGCCCGAGTTCAGCAACCACAGGTAAATATGAGCCCGAGACCAGCAAAGCCGCCCGGGGAGCTGGACTGGGCTGCGGGCAGGAACAGCACATTGCTGGCACTTTCCCTGCCCAGGTCTTACAGCTCTGCGGCCCTCCTATTGGGCTTCTGAAGACATGGCTTCCATATCACTCAGACTTGCTCCAAGAGTTGTCGACACCTTCAGGGGAAAGTCCCAGTTCCATGTCCTGGCCTGGATCCTGTCTCGTGCCCCCTCCTGCCTTCAAGCTAGGATGTGACCTGTGACCTCACTGCTGGGGAGGCACCCCTTCCCCCAACCTCCCCAGCCCTCTCAACCCCTCCCCGGCACCCAGTCCCAGCTCCAGGATGGGAGGGTCTGGCCCAGCCGGCAGACCTCCCCATTCTCTCTGCCCCCAGCAGACTGAAGCCTTGGTGCTTCCTCGCCTGGTCAGTCTCACTTCAGCTGTGTGTCTGTGTCTGATGTCGCCACTCTCCCACCCTGCAATGTGCCCTATGTACAGACAGAGAAGACACACGCGAGTAAAACCTCAGAGGGGGCCCTGACCGGGTAGCTCAGGTGGTTAGAGCATCGTCCTCCCAATATGCCCAGGTCGCGGTTCAATCCCCAGTCAAGGCGCATACAAGAAATACCCAGTGAATGCATCGATACAAGTGGAACAACAAACCGATGTGTCTCTCGCCATGTCTCTCTTTCCCTCCCTTCCCCTCTCCCTCTAAAATCAATTTAAAAAAAAAAACCCTCAGAGGACACAAAAAAGGGCCTGGCGAGTCCTCAGTCTCCTGAGGAACAGAGAGAAGGCAGGAGGTTGCTGGGTGCCTCCCTGTCCGGGGCCACAGGCGTTCGGTTCATCTCATTCCCCAACATCACATCTCACAGGCTTCTCCCCCTGGGGTCTCCGTGGTTTCCTTGGGCTGAAATTCAAGCTCAGGTAAAAGCTCATCTTTTCCAGAAGGTTCTCTTTCTTGCTCGCTCCTTGAAAAGGGCTGATCTATTGTATGCGTCCCTCCCTGCCTTCATCATACCCAGCGGGGAGCACAAGCGGGTGTGCAGCTGCGAGTACAGGAAGCACACTGTATTCTCACGCTAGCATTTATTAATCGTTGCATTATTTCCCACAGGAACAACTCCCAACCTACTTTCGCCCCACCCTGTGTTTGCAAAGGAGGGAGGGTGGGGGGCTGTGAAAACCCCAGGCTGTGAGAGGTCTCATCCATACGAACAACCTTCTTTCATTACCAAATGAATTCATCTTTTTCGAGGTGGAAATTATAGGGGCTATTCCTGAGATAAATTTTTAAACAAATAATGCTCTACGTAATTTCGAAAAAAAAAAGGACGTAAGCTTGCAATTCAGGATGGCAGAGAAGGAAGCCGGGTGAACTGTGGGGGAAAGTCAGAGTGGGCGAGGCCAGGCCAGAGACACGGACCCGAGCCCTCGGGGTAGCTGCGGGTCTGGCTGCAAGTGTCGAGTGACCAAAGCCAAAGAGGAAACAATCGTCAGGCGTACAATTCAGAAAACCCAGCTGATTAAGAATAAGTAAATCAATAAAGGTCATTCCCTGGGCTGGGCGAGCAGACGTTTTTGTGACAGATGTCTCAACAGACGCTCTCACATGGTCCTCCTCCAGTGGACGGTGTACATGGTGGACGAGCCCTGCAACAGTGTCCATCTGCCCGCACCACACGCACGTTCACATGGCTACTTCACTGGACGTGTCGGCAGCTACTTGGCTCCCCCAGCCATCAATATAGGCATGAAACCAGGGGGTTCCCAGAGGACACCTTTCTGATCGCCCCGTCCTGCAGGGAGGACGTTCTCACAGCAACAAGTCACACGGGAAGCAAAGGTCCCCGTGAGGAAGATGTTTCCCAATGAAGGAACCCCCTGCAGACCCAGTCCCCCGCCCCCAGGCACTCCTCCTGGCTTCCCAAGTCCTTGCCAGCTGCCTCCTGTCCGTCCTTGGGCCAGACATACAATGCCACCAACTGCAAACAACACACCTGGGTGTAAACGCAGGGCCCCACGCAGCCGGCGGAGTGGACCCTGGGGAACCGCCGGAGAGCCCGCGGAAGCCGCTGAGAAATGGCAGTCTGAAACCGCGGAAGGGAAGTTCACCAGCACGGGGGATGGCGGCTTCTAAGAGAGGACCTGAGGTCAGAGAATGAGAGAAACCCTTCGGGAAACTGTTTGGGTCCTCATGTATTTACGGAAAAGTGACTCTGTGTGGGCCGGGAGGGTCCAACATGAGGTAGAGAATATGTAACGTTGAAAATATGGCAGAAAAATTCGGCCAGAAATCTTTGCTCATTCAAAGCATTAACATACGGTTATCACTGAAGTCCACACTTGGTTAAATATAAAGCAAATCCTCTTCATAATTTTATTTTTTTTCAAGGTAAAGTTCCAGTGAAACATTTGCCCCACTATAATTCATTACGGAGTGGGTTCATTTTAAATGGCCTTCCTCAGGTAACAGTTTACTCTAGATAATCCAGACCCCTTCAGGTAACTACTTTTATAAACTAGGTTTAAGATCACAGGGGAAAAAAGCCCACAGGGTGGCCCAAGGTAGACATGTGGCCAAATAAAACTCTAACCTCCAAAGTTCAAGCTCGTACCTAGAAATAAAGTCAAGTTCCGTTCAAAACTGGGAAGAGAAAACCAAGTGACTGGCCTCGGCCAGGTAATTGCTTCTGTTTGGGCTCGAAAACGTAACCACTTTTATGTATCTTTCTTCTCGGGGAACTAGTTCCAAGAAGAACAGAAAATTCCACCAGCACTATAAAAATGTTTCGGTCCCGTTAAAGGAGCTTAAATATCGTGTTTGGTTTGAATGTTGATGTGTTAATCCGTTGAGTTCCTCCAGAGCTTAAGCTTGCTGGTTTTAGAGGCTATAGTGTAGGAGGGGTAAGAGGCCTTATAAGGAAAATGTTCAGGTGTAAACAGAGATGAGATGTCTCAGCTGCCAAAAAATATGAGTGCAAAGCTGACTTCTGGAAAAACAGGTTGAGAAATGTAGGTCTCGCCCACCTGCAGGGGAAGCTGGTTCCCCTTGGCAGCCCCAGAGGCTGCTCTGGGTGCAAGTGCTTCCAAGATGAAAACGCAAACCAACTTGCTCGGAAGCGCCAAACCCCTGGGCCCTTCCTTCATTGTACATAGGGAGTAATTAGTTTCCACGCTTAAGTAGTGGCGACACAGAGCCTGACACGGGGCTGCCCTACTTGCGAGTGGAGTGGCAAAAACCAGGAGCCAAGGACCAAAACTGCTGAGTCAGGGCTCCGGGATGGAAAGGAATCCAGAACAGCTGGGCCAGAAATAGCACCCATGAGCATCGACTGAGCGCATAATTAGCATAAAGTGAGGGCAGAGTGTGAGGGAGTGTGTGTGCGCATGTGCGTGTGTGGGCGTGCACATGCTTTTATAGACGTGTGTGTGTGCACTTTTACACTACCGAGCCCTAAAACTATTCTTCTCGCCCTGGCTGGTGTGGCTCAGTGGATAAATTGCCAGCCTGTGAATCAAAGGGTCACTGCTTCGATCCCCATTCAGGGCACCTGCCTGGGTTGTGGGTCAGATCCCCAGTAGGGGCCATGCGAGAGGCAACCACACATTGATATTTCTCTCCCTCTCTTTCTCCCTCCCTTCCCCTCTCTAAAAATAAATAAAACAAAATCTTTAAAAAAGATAAAAATAAATAAAACTCCCCTTTTCTTCCATAACCAACCCAAGGGACCCTGACTATGTATATTCCCTCTGCACCTGCCTACCCATCTCTGGATACAATTAGCTTATAACTGTGCCTAGGAAAAGGGACTTTTCCCCTAATACTCAGATTTATAGGAATTGATTTGCCCATGTGAAGACAGTCTTTCCATGACAACAGACTGTCCCAATGCTGCCTCGTGCCACTGACCTTAAGGAAATGTGCTGAGACGTCCCCAGGTCTCCTGACAACTCCCAGAGGCTGGGGACGTGTACAAGTCGGGTGCGGAGTAAGTGCAGGTATATGTACATTTTTTGTGTGTCTCTAATTGAAACTTTTAGTCCAGAAAGAGACGGTGTGTTCCTGCTTTATGTGAGCATGTCCGCAGAGTGGGGATGCCCAGCCCGAGGGTCAGAGGGCTGCTCTGACCCCCCACCACTGTCCAGAAAATGAGCATCTCTGACCCCTTCAAACTCGGGTATGTCAGCCCCCAGCAGCCCCAGCAGCCAGTTTCTCTTTAGAGAGAGGGGCTTGGGCCAGGACAGCTCCTGGAGGACTGAGGCCACACCTCCCCTACACCCCACAGAGTGCCCAATACTTAGCCCAGTGCTGGGCACACAGGAAGTCCTCAATAGCTGTGTGCACAGATGGGTGGACAGATGGGTCGACAGACCTGTGCTTAGAGACACAGAGGAGAGAGGACCAGGTCTCCCAGCGGCATCAAGGGCAGAGCCCAGAGCTGCACTCCGCAGCCCCCCTGACCTGAACACCCTCCCCAGTGGCGGGTCTTGGTCTTGTGTGTGATTTGGGAGGAGAGGAGCAGGTTGGCTGCCTGGGAATGAGGTTTGAAGTTAACTCTCATCCTCAGACAACTAAGTCAAAAGGTTCAGTGATGATAGGGCACTCTTTTCCTTACCTGAATCCTTTATAACTGACCCTAGGAAGTTACCTGACTCCTCTGTTCTTCAGTTTTCTCATCTGTACAATGGAATAAGAATAGGACCCCCTCCCCCACTGACAACATGCAGAGTGCAAGGTTTAAATGAGATCAATGAACAGTCCTTAGTGCAGCAGCACCAGGCATACAGCAAGCACCTAACACTCACCAGCTGCAGCTGATGCTGTGGCTGCTTTGTGAAAAAGGAAGAAATCACTTTGTCCCCGGGAGGACTCAGGGTCCCTGCTTTACTGGCTTCACGGCAACTCTGGGTACCAGACCTGAGCGCCCGATTCATGAGAAGGAGCTGAAGCCAGCAAGCTCCAGAGACAACCCAACCCAGGTGGCTCCCACCACCACTCTGCTCTAGAAGCTTGGGATCTTGACCTTGCTGGGCCTCAGTTTTCCCATCTATCAAGCGGGCACAATAAAACCTGGGGAGGGGAGGGATGGGAGCCCCATTACTGAGAAAGGCCGAGGACCGTGGGGCTCTGCAAAGCTGCCAAGCAATCACGCTCAATAAAATGGATTTGCAGACAGAGTCAGGAGCAGGGCACTGAGCAGGAGCACAAGGTGGGCAAGTTATCCCCACAGAGCTGGCGGTCCTTTGCCTCCGAGCCAGGAGCAAACACCGGGGGCTCCGAGCCGGTGGGACCACATGGGGCACTGCACCACTTTCATCTTAAGCCGAGGTTGGTGGTGACTGGTCCTGGGACCCTCTGCCCAGGATCACAGCCCAGCCTGGAAACAGCCATCCCCGCAGAGGCCCCTCAGGAGAGCATGGCCACGTCAGTGGGGGTCACCACTGTACCCCCAGCACCAGCGTCAAGACTGCCCAGGGCCAAAGCCCAACAAATGCCCACGAGTGAGTGAGCGCAAGCCGAGAGACACAGACGTTCCCCACCCGCACAGCCACAGCCCTGGCTCAGGCCACCATTGCCTCCCCCCGGACCATAGCGATGACCTCCAGTGGCCTTGACCCTTGGCCTCCCTCTCCATCTACACTGCCCTTAGCCACCAGAGAAGAGTCCCCAAAACTCAACTCTGTCCTGACTCCCCCCTGCTAAAAAAGTGGAGAGAGCCTTCTGTCAGTTTGTGGGTGCCAGCAAACTCTCTGGCCTGGCTCCGGGCCCCTCCAGATCTGACGACTGCCTGCTACAGTGGCCACCAACCGCACTGCTGCGCCCGAGACCACCCGGGTCCTCTCTCTAGCCCCTCCAGTCCCCACCTGCTGTCTGAATCTGCTGGGCCCCCTCGGCCCCTCCCAGAAGCACCTCTGCCCTCTTTGCCCTCAGCAAATGCCTGCGCATGCTGGAAACCCAGAGGAAATGCTGCCTCCCCGGGAAGCCCCCGGCCTGTCTAGGCAGAGTTAGGCGCTCGCTCCTTCTGAGCCTCGTGCTCTCAGCTCTGTGGGAAAGTCTCTCGTGTCACAGTACGCTGTGTCCACTTCCATGGCAGCCATCCCTCTGTTTCCTGACCCCAGCACCCCTGGCACTGCTGGCCATTAGGGGGAGCCAACGTCGACTAAATGCCTCCCACTGATCAAGCACCGAGCTACGTTCTTCCGGTTTCCTCCAATTACCTACCAGCCTCATTTTAAAGATGGGCAAATAAAGGCCCAGAGTGGTCAAGTAACCTGCCCAAAGTCACACAGCTCATAAACAGCCCAGGGGCATGTCTCTCCAATTTGACATTCCTCCCCCTGCACCACGTCACACATGGGGCGTGGCTGAGAATCAACCCAGGCCATGTGCCCCCAACAGAGGGGCAGATGGCTGCATGAATGGACAGACTGGTGAACACAAAGCAGAATGCGCACTACACAACCCACTCCGAGCACTCAGCACTGCCTGCTGTTGACAGCACCAGCCCTGCAGCCTCCCTGAGCAGACTCTCGACAAAGGACAGCAACCCTGGGCAGGGAGGGGCCCTGAGCCGGGTGTAGAAGCCCCTCTCCCACCCTGTGTTGTTGGGCCCTGTCTCTGTCCCCACTTGTCCCTAGGTTTGGCGGTCCATTTCTCCACCTGCTCCTGGCACCTCTGCTTCCATACCTCTAGCCGGGTCCAAGGGCTGAAAGGCAAAGCCTTGGTTTGGAAGAAAAGCAACCTCCTGCAGCACAAAACTGGAGTTATGGAGGGGCAGCTGGGAATGGAGGGCAGGCTCCTGGGCCTCGGCTGTCCTGGAACCTCCCACCCACTCAGAGCTGTGCTGGGCACTTACAGCCATGCCTTCGCTGGCTCCTCAAAGCTCCATTGCTTTGGGTCGGATTCCCTTCCCGGCTGCCCTAGGGGCCCAGACTCTGGCCCAGATGGGGTTCCAAACCGAAGCCCTTTAGCTCCTCCCAGCTGTGCCCCAGTGAGCAGGGCTAGAACAGCCCCACTGGCAGCCCCTCTCCTCTGCTGCAGGGCTGAGGTCCTCAGGGGTCCCGCCTGGTCACACCTGCTCCTCCCAGACCAAGGAGGCCGCCTTCTGTCCGACTCCTTTGGAAAGTGAAGTAGCAGCCTCCCTCTGCCCATGCTGCTCCCACGGAAGCCAGCAAGACGGAGCTCCCGGGCATGCCCAGCCAGCCAACACTGGGATGTGGGGCAGCGGTTCCCATTCATAGACCGAGACCCAGGTCAGGGGCCTCTGCTTGCCGGGCCAGGATGCTGACACCATATCCTGGCCCGGGCGGCCTCGTGGGAAGTGGGTCAGAATGGGAGAAAGACCGAAGTGAAACGTGGTTTAAGTAATGAGGAACGAGGCCGGATGGGACCCGTCTGCTCAGGGCAACATCTTGTCACCAGGCAGCGTCAACATCTACAACCTCAGGAAAACAGAAAGGACAGTCCCCACCCCACCTATATATAGCCTTAGCCTCTGAGCTGTGAGCAGCCCGGGAGCTGGCTCTAAGGGCCAGGTTGGGCAGTATTTTTTCAAGAGTTGGGTGAAAGGGTCCTGCCCTCAGAGGGGCCAAAGAGAAGGGCCCTATGCTCCTTTTCCTGCCCGAGAAAGGCTCTCGAGTCTGGGAGAAGTGTTGATAAAGAGACAGGAGCAGTTCAGGGCTGCCCACAGCAGGCAGGGGCTGGGGACACTCACCAGAGCCCCTGGTGAGCTGAAGCCACCTGCCTCCACCCCTTCCCCCAGGTTGCAGTTCAGGACACCTTTTTTAGGGATGTATTGCCTGGCCTCCAGCTTCAGCACCATGGAACCAGCTTCCTCCCAGCAGATACTTGGCTGCCTCTCCTCTGTCTCATTTTTCCCTGGTCTGTCCAGGCAGCACTTAGCCAGGTTTCCAAGTTACCAATTCCTAAGAGGCCGCTGTCCCCAGCAGGCAGAATGGGAGGTCGGTTCTGAACAGGGATGATGTTTGTTCAGGTTCACACCCTGCCCAGCCCATGGGGCAACACACCAGGCTCCTTGCAACACACCCCCTCCTTCTCCCAGAATCCCAAACCCTGTGGTCAGCCATGGCTGCCTTGGCCTGAGTAAAGGCTGTCGGCTTGCATTACTGGAAATTCTTTATCATCAGATCCCCAGCCTGGCTTCAGCCTCTTGGAGCTCACTTAATCCCTGCATGATGCTCTCCCAAAAGTTCTGGTAGGCCAGGGAGGGGTGGGGAGGCACAGGAAGGGAGGGCCTATGGGAAGCTTGGCCACTGCAGTGGACAGCGTCCCTCCCGGGAGAGGCTTTTTGCTTCGGGCAGGGCTGGCAAGCAGAGAAAGGAAGCTCTCTCTGCTCCCCATGGCCTCTCTCGGTCACATCTGTTCTCCCCACGGCTAATGGTTACCAGTGGACATAGGGGAGAGGGTGGGGCAGGGAAACTCCAGGAGAAAAGCCATTTGTCCTGGGACTGTGTCGCTCCCACAGCAGCATTAGGTGCAGGAGGAGGCAGCAGGGAGTCGGCCAGCACATTTGCAAGAACAGAACATCTGTCAATCGGCAATAAGACGTTGCCCCCGGCTTTCTTTGTCGAGACACCAGGTCTCGCGGCCCTGCTGCTCCCCTCCAAGGCCCAGATGTGACAGGGACTGCAGTCGCGTGTACGTGGTGGAAATGAGCAGGAGGCGTGCCAGCTCCAGTGAGAGCACCGCGGCTGGAAACGGGAACAGGTGGAGGATGCTGCTCCAAATCATGAGAGCGACAGACACCTCGGACTCGGCCCAGGCTCGGTGACAGTGGCTTCCAGTTCAGCGAAATGACTGTCATCTGTACACTTTCAGAACTGGCTTTGAAAACCTCCAGGGAACCGCCAGAGGGGAAAAGACAAGATTTATGGGGATCCCTGGATCCAGGCCATGGAGAGAGTGGAGTTGGCAACACTGGGGAGGTGCGGTGGAGGGTGTACTCATGGCAATGGCATCACAGCCATTCTGGTCCCTGTCCCTGTCCCTGTCCTGTCCCGTGCCACCAAGCCAGCCCACAGGGCTTGGTTACATGGAGAACTTGCTAACAAAGGAAAACGTCAGGTCAGCTACAGCCCAAATGATCACAGACGTGGCATTGTGGGTCCCAACTGTCCATGCCTTGTTGGCACCGTGCCAAATTCAGCTCGCCCCAAGGCCTAGGGGTGCAGACCACCAGGGACAGTGGCTGTGAAGGGAGAGAGCTCTGTACTCTACCTGGTCAAGTCCTTGGCCAGACCCTGGCAGGAGGCAGTGGGGGCTTCTACTCCATCACCCGCCGAGGCAGAAGGCGAAGATGCGTGCTCTGAGGCCGAGGGACAGGGATCCACACGGGCAGCGGCTGGGGAGGTGCTGGGACACAAAGGGAGAATTATTCCCAGTGGAACTCGGCTGCTCAATGGCACATTCATCGGGCCTGCCCACCGCACCCGACCCACCCCTGCACCCACACAGGATGGGCTATTTAAAGACCCAGCACGCTGCTCCCCGGGGCTCCCCGCCCCGTTCCTGGGCCGGCAGAGACATCAGGGAGGTGCACTCTCCCGTGTAGCAGCCCCCAGGCCAGGCCAAGGGTCCCTCCCTCCTGGGCTCTAGCAGAACCTGGGGTGTCTCTGATAGAGGCCGCTTGGCTGTTCAGGACACTCTGTGTGAGTTGTCTTGTTTGATTTTTGTTTGGGGGAGAGGGCTTCTGGATGACCATTTCTAATAGTTCTTTTTCATTCCACTGGAGTTGTGAACCAAAATATAACTTCGTAAACTCCCTGAGATTTGTCCCCCAAATCCAAGGGTAAGAAATGTCAAGGCAAAAAGGTTGATGTATAATCAAGAAACCTTGTTCCTGGTGGATTTCCACAGAGAGCAATGCCCCTCCTTCAGTGGGTGAGTGCCCCCTGCTGGACAGCCAGGGAAACGCTTGGAGTGCAGGGAGACACTCGGGGGATAGAAGGACAGCCACCCTCAAACACCCCCTCAGAGGACAAAAGTCACCGTGTTGGGAGCTCATAACAGGTTGATTTTCCCCTTTGGCAAAAAGCAAGACCAGCAACACCTACCACAGACTAAAGCCTGGAGCAGTTTCCAGGGTGGGGGGGAGGGGTTGGCTCTCCAGGTGTCCACAGGGAAGGTGGCAGGGCTGAAGTGGCCGAGCTGTAGTTGCATGACTCAGCACAGAGAGCCTGACACCCAGCCTGACACCCAGCCTGACCTCCAGGCGGGCCTGGAGGACTCACAGCCCTGGGGGTGGAGGCTCCTTCCTTCCCTCCGGGCGGGAAC
>PVKM010016029.1:0-27263 GCA_004027735.1 Carollia perspicillata | reverse complement strand
CATGGATGGAACTGGAGAGCATTATGCTAAGCAAAATAAGCCAGGCGGTAAAAGACAAATGCCACATGACCTCACCTTTAACAGGAATCTAAACAACAAAACAAGCAAGCAAGCAAAATATAACCAAAGACACTGAAATAGAGAACAGGCTGACAGCGTCCAGAGAAGAGAGGGGAGGGAATTTCTGGGGAAAAGGGGAAGGGTTTACAGGAACAAGTATGAAAGACACATGGACAAAAACTAGGGGGTGGAAATGGGAGAGGGAGGGCTAGGTGGGTGGGCTGGGTTGGGAGTAAAAGACAGAAAACTGTACTTGAACAATAATTAAAATAAAAATAGTATTTTTTTTTCTGGAAACCAGAGAGTAGTTGGAGAAGAAATTATAATTATTTCAAGATTTCTGTAATAATTGGTCAAAGAATCATAAAGTCTTGATTTATAGAGAAAGGAAGATATTCAGTCTTTACAAAAATAATCTGACTAAAGCATCTTACACATTAGCTAAAAGTGATCCACATGCATACAGAACACCCTGACATAACGTACTAAGGAACTATTTACCAAAGTTTCTTTGATTGTCTCTTTCATTTTAGCACATGCAGATGGAACATTTTCGCTCTACTTCTCATGTTCAAAACTCAGTATATTATGCTTAACCTCTACTTGGTACCTCCCAATGTCAAAATGCCTCATGACAAACATTCAACAAAATCATAACAGATATGTCACGTATGGTTTGGTTGTTATGTGTAGAACTAGGTCTGAACCCATGTTACTAAAAAATGCAACATCTTCACCCTAAAACCTTTAAAAAGATTAATGCTTTCCTTTACTTGCTGCAGCTCATTCTCCAACTAGAAATCAGTGAATCATACCCCATGTCTGTTATGCTCTCCAGAGTAAATGTTGCAAAGCTCTATTTTATTTTTTTTTTTCACCATGTTCCTATGGCAAACTAGAGTCTCATGAGAGCTTCTTCATTTACTACTGAGACCTATGTAGTTTTATTAGTGAGTTTTATTACAAAATTCAAGGAAGCATTTAAAATAACATTTTCCTTTGATCTAACAGGAAAGAAACTCAATTACTGCACCCTATGCAAGCCATGAAAATTCCTATGTATTCTGTGCAACAGCACAGCAATATTTATTGTTTCCAAGTAACTTGGAATAACAAATCCTTATCTACCCATTCACTGTCTAGCAAG
The DNA here is from genome assembly GCA_004027735.1 of Carollia perspicillata. NCBI lineage: Eukaryota > Metazoa > Chordata > Mammalia > Chiroptera > Phyllostomidae > Carollia > Carollia perspicillata. The sequence goes on along the minus strand of PVKM010016029.1, from coordinate 26,056 downwards.
AATAAATACGTCCCTGATCAGTCATCATTAATCGTGTCCACAGGGCAGGAATCTGTTGAGTGCAGAAGAAAGGAAAGACATTCCCCTAGAAGAATTGTGGCACAAAATTAAACCAAACTCAAATGAGCCAGGGAGTGAGACCAGAGACGAGGAAACCAGGCTGCTTCTTTCCCCAGGTTCACAGGCAGGGATACCTGTTCTCAAAAGACTCCTGGAATTCAGCATTAAAACCTTGACAAAATGCTCTATAGCAGTGGAAGAACTCCTAATGGGAACACAGTTTTCAATAGGAAAAAAAAGACTTAGGAGAAAGGATTAGGGTATTTCACTGGAAAGAGTCAGGATATACATAAAGCTCAGCTATTTTTCTGGCTATAATAGAATCCGGATACTAAGTAAAGTGGACGTAACTCTAGAGATCATCCCGTGAGTCCTTATTTTATAGATGCATTGTATTATTTTATTAAAACAAAAGTATTTCCAATAAGTCATGCAAAATATAAAGTTTCTTCATAGCAGAGGAGAACAGGTAATTAAAAGAAATGGAAACCAGTTTAAAAAGCAAAAACAATAACAAATTTTATTCCTTGGAATTTTTATAAACTATTTATGAATACACAAGTTGGGGCAAACTAATAAATATAGAGTCACAAATCAATGAAAGAGAAACTACCTAAACTCACATATACAAAATGTTGAAATTAGTAATTAGGACAGAGCTAAACTTAAAACAATTATATTTGCAGATAAAAATGGAATATAAAAAACTTTACGTATTTATGTGATCTAATATCGTACATACTTAAAATACATCATGCTCATCAGATTGTGAGGACACATTCATTTGTGAATTCAGCATAATAGATTTTTGTATTACATATTGTGTTTCTGAAAGAAAAATAGAAATGTTTGGCTGTACTCGTGTTTAAGCATGACTATTTGATACTCTTCAAATCTACATTTCAACTAAAATAACATAATTACATTATAAAGAACATGTCTCTCTTCCTCTCCCATCCCCAGCTGTCCCCTGACCAACCTCTTGTTTGCTGTGGTTATCAAGAGCACATTTAGCCTGGTTTCAAATTGCAGCTCTGCCACTTACTAGTAGCTGGGCGGCTTTGGCAGATTTCTTCTCCTTGACAAGAGACCTCATGGTAAAGCCAACATAAGGTAAGAGTAAACGACCACACAACTAAAGCAGTCCAACAGAACACCTCATGACTCAGTAAACACTGGTTAATGTTATTGGATATTACATGCTGCACATTAATTAAAGAAAAGCTAATGCTAAAATAAAACACTCGAACAGTCTTGTGTTGCTCAATATTCTTTTCTCTTTTTAATTTACATTTATTTTTAATTTTTTTCATCACAATTTATCCCCCCTCTACCTTCTTCCATCTCCATCCACCGCCCTCCCTCCCATCTACCAATCTTCTTTTAAATATTTCTTTGTGGTCATCATCCTATATATCACTTTTAACTCACACTGAACATGGGTTGGACATAGTATTTCCCTTACAATTGCAAGCTTTTATTAATATTTGAAAATCAGCTGTTGACACATTATGAATGAGTCACATCCTCTCATTCACCAGGTTGGAAAATGAATCTGTGCCAATGAAACCAATTTCTCTCACCTAATCAATTGTGACACAAAAAATAACAGTGAGGTATCGTAGGCATTGAGCTTTACAAGCTAGATGGAACGGTCACAGATAACTTCTACTATAACCCATTTACTTGGATGCAATTTCCTTCCCCAAGCTTTTAACTTTAGAGTTTGTGATGCAGAGATGCCAACAGGGACCACTATCAGAATTCAATACTGTTTTCCTTGTGAAGATAAGAAGATAGTTATAATAATCCTCCATGCTGGTGTAAAAAGAACTTTGGGTTTTCTTTGGTTTACCAACCAGTCGAGTCAGAAAAATCACAAAAATGGCAGAATGTTAAGCATTTGGGCATCAAGAAATGTGCAATATCACAGGGAGAATGTGCGTGACTCTGTGCTTTTGTGTAATCGTTTACGGACTATCAGTTTGGGTACCTGTGTCATCCTCTGCTGTTCAACCCTACAATCACACAGCAGGACAGCTGCGTTTGGTGAATTAATTAGATAATATCATGACCATAAATAAACCACCATGTTTTCTTGCAAGTCAGTATTTTCTTCCACCATGCAATGATTCCCATTTTCCAGTAATATCAATAAGTACCATGGTTAAGCAATTTCATAACCATTTTTTTTTTTGAGGACAAAAAACACAGCAATCCCCTGTCTTCTAGTGTATGGCTAGACCGTGTCAGAATTAGTTGATTTAAAAGGAGAAGTACCGTGACAGCAAGTCAGGCTGTGGTGGAAGGCATCGACCCCACGGCCTGCCAGTGGCGCGCTCACGAAGAACACGGGTGTCTACCTGGTAATGACACGCGAATCCCCACTCCTCCCTGCAATCCCAACCTCAGACGAAGACTGCCAGCATGATCGATGACTGGGAGAGGGAGGCAATGGACCAGCACAGGGATGCAATCCCACATTAAAGAAGATGTACAGAGGGAATAAAACTTAAAAGTGAAAAAAACAGTTGGTAAAGTTAAAAGCAGTCACCCTTCTCGGTGCTTCCCAAACAAAGCCTTCATTTCACATGTTTTTCCTGACTGTCCCTCCTCTGACTCCCACGGCATATTTATTACCTTTCATCTCCTTGAGCCCTTATTGCTGAACACTAATTGTTTAATACATTATTGAAATAGCAATGTAACACTGCTCTAGGCTTTTTTTGTGTGTGCGATCTTCATTTAATCCTTATAAGAAAGACCCCCCATTGTCAAAAATAATAAATGTAATTAATTTAGAAATTTTAAATACAGAAAAATATAAAAAGCAAAATATAAACCACTTAAGTCCTATCCCCAAAGGGCACAGGGCCAATAGTTCTTGCGTACAGCTCTTGAGAACCCCATACACACCCTGCCCATACATGCATGCGCAGGCACATGTATGTATAACCTTTTTGTTAGTGTTACTAGTTTTAAATAAAAGGTATTCTGTAGAAACCACTTGGTATCTTGCTTTAATACACTTACTATTATATGCTGGAGATCTTCCCATGCAGGTATATTTATACTTTCTAATGGCTTCCTGGTATTAATTTCATTAGTTGCATATCACATTTATTTAATACATTACAGAAAGACAAAGCTAAAATGACCCTCTTTGTACATTATATCAGGTCTTCTTTTTAGGAAGTTGTTCACTGGATAATTCCTAGCAGTTAAATTACTCAAACACTATATATACTTTAACTATGGAAAAAATTACCAAACTGTCTCCTAATCGTGTTACAATAATATAAAATTCCCATCAATAGTATAAGAAACTACCAGTTTTCCCATACTTTATACACACCAAAATACATTTTTTTATCCATGACCTGTCAACAGGATACATTTCTAAAATACTGTGCCAGAAAATGTGTGGGCACCAAATACACAAGTCAGCTGAGAATGAAGTGTGGCTCATAAATATTCGTCAACATTGCTTTCATTAAATGATGCTACCACTGGATACTGGAGCACTCCTATACTGTTAATAAAAGTTCTCCAGGGAAGAGTTTTACACAAGGTAGCCAATCTTCCATAGTATTAATATCTGATAAAGGGTCGCTATCAGTAAAAGCCCTTGGAATTTCAGAATTTATTTCAGAGGAATTTAATAGAAAAAGTTTTAGAGGAGAGTTAAGATCTTATCAGATCGAGTGGCTACTTCAGCATTTCAAGTCATACTTATGATAGATGGCAAATAACAGAAGAAACTAACTGAACTACCTTCAAGCCGATGTATGTGGTTCAGCACCATTGCAATTCTCTTTGCAGTTACCGGGCAGTGCTAACAGCTCAGGACAGTATGTGGTATTGATGGCCCTTATGCTATTATTTCAGATTAATTCAAGAGAAGAAAAAAATAGCTAGTGGCAATTTATTCCCCACATTGATTTTTCCAGTAACAACCCATGTCCATGCCAGACCTGAAACAAATAAATGACTTCCTAAACATATAGAAGCAATCACAAAGCACTGTGGTGCTAAATAATCTACTACATTCATTAGGGAATTTGGGGGAATCCTAGTGTGTTGGTATAAAGATTTCTATGATTAGATGAGTTCTGAAAATGCTTGACTTGATGAAGCTACATAGAGATCTGTGGTTTTCCCCCTGCAAAACATTTTAGGGACTTAATAAGCTCTGTGAGACTGCAAGAGAGAGATAAGAGCTGCAACACTTTGCAAGCTTATCAGATCAGTGAATACTTCTCCCACTAAAATACTTATTTGGGACTTAAGGACCATCATTGTGATTTTCAAGAGACTGGGGCATGCAACTGCATGTTTGTTGAGGACAGGCCTGTGTCTTACTCTTTCCCTGCTACTCACCTGTTCCCTGGAATGACAGAAATTCAATATATCTATTTGCTGAATGAATACCTCACCATTATAAAGTAAGAAAAGCTGAGCTTTAAAATTTATCCATTTGTAAAATCATAGCATGCATTGTTCTAAGGGCATGATCTCTTCTCCACAGTGCATGGAAAGCCCTGGAAAGCAACTTGAGCACCCTGACAACACAAGCAACAGCCATCTACCAAATTCACACCACACCTTCCGTGAGAGTCCCCGCCCTCCCCCACACACAGCTGTACGGTAGGGATTATGTAATATATAAGTAATAGGGTGCACAATTGATAGTATTTTTAACACAATTAAAGAATATTTAATGACACCAATGAATGCTCATAGTCTCAAATAAAAAGAGCAGGATATAAAACTGAACATTAAAAAAAAAAGATTTCAGTTTTGCAATACCCACAGACATTCATGCTCACATTTGAATGAGCAAAAATTCTGGAAGAAAATGCCTAAAAAAGTGATTTTTGCCTGAGGAATAGGATCACCACTGATTTTTTTCCTTATATTTTTCTATTCTACATTTTAACAAATAACTACATCAAGACCCTAAATTTAGTCATTTTACAAAGGAAAACCAGGATACAAATCTACCTTTCAATGTCGCAAATTTTCCAGATTCCTAAGTGGTTTCTGTCTACCTATTAATTTCCTATTCAAATATAAAAAAATATAACTTCAGGGTTTCATATTTACTATCATGACTCAGAATATTGAGGTAATACTGCTACTGGGTCAAATGTGACCCTGTCACAAAAATAACAAAGAAGTCCCCTTTTGGAAAGGCCTCCACTTTCCCATGATGTTCTCACGGGCGACAGACTTCACTAAATGAACGACTTCAGTGGCTTCCCGACCCCAAGTCCACATGCTGCAGGTGAGGGGCTTGGAGCAGAAAACCCAAGGATAAGGGTGACAGTCCCTGGAGTAACTGTTTAACCTAGGGAGGGATGGGTGGTAATGGCTTGACATACTATCCCTCTAGCAAAGCAAATGCTGATTTGTGATAAAACAGAATGCCAAATTTACATGATCTTCTAAAATAAGAGAATTCCAAAGATTTCCAAAGAAATGGAAAGCTTACTAAAGTTTGGGATGGATATAAATTCACTATGCTTTAGGAGTTTTTCAAAAAGTTAAGGGCGTGCAGGAAACACTCAGAATGGTGGTACATAAACTTTTTTTTTTTTTAAGGAAAAGTGGGGACCAGGTGGGACATGGTCCTCTGATAGAGAAACAATGACCCTGAACATGGTCTCTGTGTTTATTTTATGAGTTAGATAAAGCTCAAGGACATTTCACAGGCTCAGGGAAAAACTGCGGGCATAATTGCTCCATTCCCAGGTTATCTAAATGATAAATATTCCTTCTGCAAAAGTTACAGTCGCATTCAGCTAAAGCTTGTGGTTAACTGTTTAACTATCTCCTTTTAGCCCTGTGGGTTCTAGCTGTATGACACCAGCCTTCACTGTCTTCCACAAGCATTCTTTTAAAAATGTTTTTAATATATTTAAATAGGTAGTACAAGTTACACAAACTTCTTTATGGTGACAGAGCTCCCCCACCCCCAAATGCACACATTATGATCTTCAGGGCTTCGAGTGCCAGGGAGGAGGGCCACAACTTCTTCAGATTGCGCACTTCCTCGTAAGAGAAGGCAGACAGTGACAGTGGACTGCAGAGGGCTTTGCTTCTCTCTGCAAGTGGGAGGGCAGGAGCAGTGGGTGTGATCAAATGAAACACATTTACCAGCTTTATATTAAACATCTCGGGGATGTACAACAGAACAGTAAAACTGGATGATCTCAGGATCTGTGAGTTCGTCCTCTGGCCTCCAGCAATAGGTTTTCAAAAGATTTCAACCTGAATTTTTCCTTCAGTTAAGAAACAGTGTGACTTAATAAGAGGCTCTTTAGAATTTAGGGGAGTTTCCAGTATAATTTTAAATCTAATTACTATGTGTGCAATTATACTGTTTTAAAGAAATACACTTGTGTATCTGTATAATTTTTAGCACATATATACTATAAGATGAGTAGTCATTTGCAAGATTAACCTTTATGATTTTCTGCATTTAAATGTTTTTCTAAAAAGTTTTTATATCTAAAATATCTAAAAGAGAAACTGTCCACTACATGTTATTTACAGTTATTGTTACATAAATTCACTGAAATATATACTATTTGGAAGATACCATTCAAGTCCAATCAGCAAGTCAAATTAAAAATTCATAAAACACGTTGGCAGCACTGACATATTTATTCCAAGGTATCGAAGCATTTCATACTAATGCTGAATGAAAATTGGAACCATGGCTGCAAATCTTAACTCGTCTTTTATGAAAGCAAAGGAATGCCACTGACAACCACACCTGCCCACCATAATCCTTGTCGGGAAAATACACCTGGGGTAAACTGTGACAAGACGACAAGACGAGCTCGACCATCTTGCCATTTTATGCAAATCCAAGGTGAAATTAATAACCGCACTGCAACTGTGGCTGCCAGTCATAGGTAAGAGTTGCGTTTTCTGTTTACTGGTAGCCATGGCCATAAATTTTGGCTTCTATTTGTCACATCAGCTCCACAGACATGTCTTAGTCCTGTTTTAGAATTGATAATGGAGCTCAGATTTCACCTATTTACGAAAGAAAGTATTTTTATTTCTATAGTATGTATTTTTCCTAGCCCAAACTAATACATCTGAAAAACTTTTTTTTAAAGAGACCATGTAATTAATTTTGAAATTGTATCTCAGCTGTTCACAAAATCCACCTATAAAGGTTAGAATTCCCTTTTTCCTTTCAAAGAGGAGAAGACCTAAGTGCTCATCACTCCCAATTACACACAAACGCATTTCTCCTCATCAGAGAGCCCAGCTCAGAGACTCCAGCGTGTCTGCCCATCTTGCCCTCGCATTTACTTTAGTCTCCTAGCAGGCAATTGCTTTTCAGAGCTGATTCCATAGCAGCCACAAGGCACTGAAGTCACATGGACAGCATGCCAATCGATGCTCCAGCTCAACCTAAAAGCAGCAGCTTTAAAAGTAAATGTTTATAACCCTAAACATATCACTTCTGATCAATGTGCAGAGAAGAAAACAAGTAAAAGGAAATTTCTCATTAAATTAAAACAGCAGGACTTAACAGAAGGTGCATCTCCATGGTTTGTTGTTGTTGTGTTAATAATATTTTGTTTTGAGCTGTAAGGCCAGGAGCTAAGAGAAATAATGTGGTATCTAGATGTTACACATTTGGTGATGAGGATCTTAGAGTGAAAGAACAACTAAAACCATTTTAGAGAGAATGCGAATAGAGGACAAGAGAATAATGGAGCTCCACACGAGCTCTCCAGAGTGGTTCTCAAAATGAAGGAGGGAGATAGTAGTTGAAGGAACAAAAGGAGTAACCTTAAGACCATTATTCAAAATGTATGGCAGCCCACCTGTGATCTGATTACCTAAAAGTTGTCTATTTAGGGGATAAACAATAAGGTAATCTCTCCAGGCACTGCTGGTTATGACATCCTTCTTTAAGTGAATTTAACTTGTTCAAGAAACAATGAAAAGTAGGCAAAACTGTTCTGTCCCAACTACAAAGAACCTCACATAAAACTGTAAGCTCCTACGGGTAGTTACTCTGCTAATTTAAACTATTTTATGCAATGCCAAAATTTTATATAGACATTCAACATATGCTTTTGATGAAGCTTAAGGAAGAAATTTCCAAACTGTAGCTCTGCTCTAGTGGTAAAACACTGGCTTTATACTCAAAAGCCTAAGTTTGAATTCTGGTTCTGTTATTTATATATGTGTGTGTGTGTGTGCATATATATATATGTTGTATAAACCTGAACCAGTCCATGAATCTCTGGAGATCCAGCTCTTTTATCTGTAAAAGGGGGTTCTAGCTTGAAAATTAAGTTAGATTATGAATGCAAGTAAAAATAACAATTACTCAGTTTCCACCTGTTGTTGGAAAACCTAATGCAACCATGAATGGAGAGATTTTTTTCTCCTAAATTATTGTAAAAATTATTTATGAGCATCTTCCAGTTTCAAGATTGCTAAACGTAGCACACTAATGAAAATTAGGCCTGAAAATGATCTTCCAGAACACCAAAAAAAGTCACTGTATTCTTCAAATTAGTGCCCTTTAGAAAACATATATGTAATTCCACAAGTCTGCACACCAGAGAAAATTATTACTTAAAATACAACATATTAATTTCAAGAATGAGGGAAAGGGTAGGGGATGGATAGCAGGAGGCTTTTGATGCTACCATCTTTAAAAATAAAAATAAACTTTCCCCCCTGGAGACTTCATAATCATGAGAGTAAATTTCCAGGGAATAAATAGGCAACAAATAAGAAGCATAAGGGTAATGGCCATTTCTGTTTGAGAAAAAGAAAGATCATAATACTCAACATAAACTGGAATGAGACCATGCAAGGCCAAATACCCAAATTACATGGAATGAACAGCAAACTGCAACAAAGGAAATACATGGAAAAGATCTGTAAGATACTAAAAGAAAAATGTGCATGCATGTAGAAAGCTTTTAGCAAGCTCACCAAACTCCAACATAAAAATTGTCAAAATGACCAAAAAAAAAAAACATGTAAGCAAAACAAAGAGGGTAGAATCATTTTGAAAAACATTTAGGAAAGTGTGAGTGTATATCCCCATTCTTTCCAAAATGCAAAAACAACAAGATTAAGAAAGGCTGAAAATGAGCAGGTTGAATCAGTTTCATGCAATCTATAATTATCCCACAGGAAGGACATCCGGGATAATATGAAGGAAGGTAAAGTTGTAAAGTGTAAAACTCACACTCTATAATTATGTAAGAAATCAATTATCATTACCCACTAAGTAAAATGTTCTTTTAGCGAGAAAGGAATACCAGTCTTCTTTTGGGAGAATCAATTTGAAAGAGATGAGTTTCTCTCATGTGACATAACATTTAGGAGAGATTTTCTAGAGTCGGTCTGAGAAACATGCAACACTTCTAGCAAATGAACTCAGGTAGGTCACTAGCCCGACATAATGGGGTCCTTTTCATGGTCCCATTAAAAGTTCAAATTCAAAGCTTTAGAAAATTGTCCTTTGTGCCATACTTTCTGATTCTCTTCGGAGTCACATATTCTTACCAATGCTGAAAAATTCTGTAGCTATATTATAGGTTATGTGGTAGAGAATTTTACACAATGGTAAAAACAAAAACCGAATGGAAGGAAGAGAGGCAAATGACACTTTATGCAATTACCATTACAGTGCTTCATTTCAAGTCTAAAGCAAGATTGAAAGGCAACTGATGACTGAATAAATGTAATTATTTCAAGTACATATAGATTATTTTAATGGTATCAGCAAATTATTTCTGACAAGAGAAAACTGTATAAGATAAACACCTTTCTTGTACTTCAATTTACCTTGACAAGTAATTTTTCAGTCTGATAAGTATGAGGAAGGTGAAAGAAGAAAATATTTTTGAGGGAGTCATTGTCATTGATGGAATCACTCTTGTCAAAAGAAGCAAAACTTGATAAGTATCTTTCATTAACACAAATGACTGAGAACCAAATGGCAGCATGTCAGTGGTTAAGAGTACAGGCTTTAGGGTCAGGAGACTTGATTTACAACCTCTCTGAAACTTCATTTCCTGATTTGAAAATCAGGATTATAATACACAGATAAGGTCTGTAAGATTGACGGAATGTATAGATTGTAATATTGTGATGCAGTCTGAAAAACGTAGCATATGGAAAGTACATAATACTGTTCTAAGCACATGAAAATGGTTGTTGTTTTCATTACTATCAATATTGTTGGTATTTTCTAGAAAAGGTTGTTGTTCCCAAACCACTGTCTTACCTGTACTAACCAAATATCTCTAGATGTATGCAACTACAGCCATACCCAATATTTATTCTACTCACCAATTTTTAACAAGTTAAACCAAAGCTGATGGGTTATACTAGGAGTTGATTGAAATTCAAGTAATAAAAGGAGATCTTGGCAACTGAATGATTGTTCCTTCTTAAAAAACAAACTATTTTGAGAGGATGTGCTAACAGCTTCATTTGTGGTTTTTGAGAGTTTTAGAAACTGTAGAATTACAGTACAGAATTAACAATCAGCTAAACAGTTTTCAAAGTCATCAGATGAAATATATGTCTTTATTAAAGGCAACAAACAATACAACTGAACAGTCCCAAAGAGATGGAGACATTCTTATATAAAAAAAAACTCATTACAGGCTGCTGACATATGAGGATTTTGCCAACTATGTTCATCAAAATCATAGCCTTTAAGGCTCAGTTCACATACCATCTTCCAGAAGCCTTCTAATATACAGCCAAAATTAGCCACCAGGATTTCACAACACTTTTAATTACTTCCTACACATCACTGACTTGTGTTCAACATTTGTATAACAAGTCTCTTCTCCTGATTTCTTCTACTACATTATATACAGTAACTACTCAGTACTTGGAGGTTAGCAAGGACTACGAAGAGCTGGGATGCAGCCTGGCGAGACAAAAAATCATTGTTTAGGAAAGGTGGCTATTCTTGAGCCCTGACACACCAGTACTGATTAGATGATTACAGAAACAGGGTCAAGGATTACTCCTGGTCTTCCTATATAAGCACCTAAGTCATTACTGAAGGAGAATTCTAGAGAAGATTTGGGGACCACGATGAGTTCAGTTTGGTCATGTATAATCTGAAGTGGCCATGAGACCTCAAGATCTATTATATTTACAAGTAGGAATCATCAGCATTTATGTAAAACTTTGGAAATGGATGAAGTCACATAGAAAAGATGTTTAGAAAAGGGAAAGGGGAAAAATTTTTGAAAGAATTAACACTTAATGGTCAAGATCACAAAGTAATTTAATTTGTGGCCCAGAAATTTGGAAACATTCAACCCCTATCAGAAAAGGAGAAAAAAAGATGTGAAGACTAAAATAAACTTTATGGTTACTCAATTTTAACAAAACCCAAAGCAATATATTTGAGTGCCTACCATTCATTCAATCATTTGGCAAATATGTAATTGATAAGCGCTTGCCAGAAACTGAAAACACTATGATAAGACAGAGTTGATCTAAGAAGACAATGGATATGGAAACAAGGCAGGAGAAGGGTGATCACAGGGAGCAACCCCGTCAGACACCTTGGATGTTCAGTACTTTTGATACTTCAGTCTCCGAACTCCAGATGATATTACAGCTTGACACTGCCCAAGGTCCTTCAACTATTTCCCCAACCTCTGATAACAATGGCCTTTCCAGGTAAAATTTCCTTTGGACAGAAAATAGTTGACAAAAGTTTGGGAATCCACGGTTTCTATGTCCATCAGCATTTTGTCGATTTGGTTTCTTATGATCAGTTCCCTTAACGAGTCTGTCAAGTGAATGCACTGACAAATGACGCTTCTGGACGCCCACGCTGAGCACCAGATTTTGAAGTTTATGACCTCACTGAGGACCTGCTGTTGTGTGAAGCTCTGCCTGAGTAGCTGTCCATTCTCACTGGTTATTCATCTCTAACTATGCATTTTTCCTCAAAGGTTGCTCAGAGTGACCTTATTAAGCCTGAATAACAGAGGACATTATTTGCTGAAGAATAACAAGGAGTACTTTACTAGTAAATGTTGATTTTTTTCTACCTGCTTATGTCTAATCCCAAGTTATCATGTGAACATCACATTATGTTTTTAAAGTGTTTCACCATATCTGTCAGCATGGCTAATATGAAGATCTCTAACCAAGCCATGCCTTATACTCTGCTGCCTGGCTCTCTGAGTGAAATTCCCTGGTTTCTGCTGGCTACAGACATAAGCCACATCTGAAGCTCCTATTAAACCTGAGAACAAAAGCCATCGCATCATACTTCTGTTGGCATCACAGAAGTGACATTGCAACCTATGGCTTTATCCTCAATGAGCTGCAAAGACCTAGGGATTCCCCAGAATTTGGGTTTAGAGTACACACTCTTTGAAAGACTGTCCCTTTAAAAAGCATGTGCCAGAAGCAACAATGGACACTGCTATAAAATCCTAGCATTACTCAAAAAACAAAAGTCAGATCAAAGTCCTGGCACTGCTCTGCTTTTCTGTTCTTCGGTTCGCTTATTCCTCCCACTCCCCATATTGCTCCCTTAATTCTGAAAAGTAATGCCTTCTGTCATCTCCTGTTATGCGCCTCCATTCCCAACTCCCACTATAAGCCCTGCTCCCGTGTTTTCTTTCAGACTCAAATGGCATAGCTCTACCCACCCAACAGCAATCATAGGATGTTAATACCAAAAGCATCTGCACCACCACCTATTCCAAACCCCTCTTCCATAACAGAGGATGTTGGGGTCCAGACAGATTAAGCAAATCACCTGAGGTCAGCAAACTGGTTCCTGAGAGAACCCAGATCTCCTAATTTCCAAGTTCAAGGTACTCCCAGTTTTTCCTTCATTTACCCCCCAACAGTCTTAAAAATCTCCTTCATAGGACTGGCAATTTTCTCAGAAACCTAATCAGAATGAGTGCAACTACCCTCTACCCATATCTAAGATGTCTCATTTGTTAAAGTGAAGTAAAAACAAAAATACTTAAGATTTTATCCAAGATAAGATACTCTGATCCAAAGAAAAAGAAAAAGCACAGTGGAACGCATGTCATAGCACCATGCTTGAGAAAAAATGAGAGAACGAATCACAGGATTATCCTAAATCCGAGTGTCAAAGATAGCTATCTCTTTCTCACGCTTGACATGTATATGTCAGTGCTAAGCTGTTAGGTACATGACCTTCTTTAATCTCTATAACTATTTGTAAGAATCATTTTTCTATTTTGTAGGTAAATAACCCAAAACTTGGCAAAGTTATGTATCTTGTTAGTTCCAAGAGAAATGTTAGTGGCAGAGGTAAGATTAGAAGCAAGATCTGTTTGACTCCAGGGCCCAGACTTGCAATCAGCCTAAAATACCATTTCTCCAGTCGGGGAGAGGTATTTAAAAAAAAAAATCAAGATCAAGATTCACAGTAAGCAAAGAAACTTCTGCTTTAACATCTCTACAACAAACAAGTTCATTCTGAAAATAATGGAAATACTAAATAACATTTCCAAGATATTTTTCCATGTAGTATCCCATGTAATCTCTGCCAAATAGAACACTGTGGTATCTAAAGTATAGGTCTACAAACAGCGGTATGTCCTTTTCCATTCCTTGCCCATTTTTTTTTTTTTTTTGCTTTCTTTACACTCATATTCCTTCAAAGGTAATTTTCAGCATCCTGAGAAATAGAGGGAAACAGAGCTTTGACTCAGTGGTCTCATTTGGCCTTCCTTACGCTAACAAAACGAAAATTCGCCACCGACGGTGCTAAACAGGGCATATTAAACATGTGTAAGGCATTCATCCACCAGAGATCTAAGATGGGCAAATTCAGAAAAGAGATCGCAAAGAAAACTAAGTGAGGAGAATGTAGAATAATGAGAAACTACTGCAGGTGATGACTGTGGCAGCCAGGCTTGCAAAGCAAAGGACACTATGAGGGTAAAACTTTATCATGTTATTAATAAAAACAAGAAGCCCTTCTAGAGGATTCACTATTCAATCTTTGGTTCTTCCAATTGGGGGAATTTAAATGGATGGGTATTAAGTGATATTGAAGGATTTTTAATATGTATAGTAGGTTTTAAAAGTAGTTGAAATCCTTATCTATTAGAGATAAATATGAAAATATTTAAAGAAATAATGGAATGTTTTGTGGTTTTGCTTTAAAGTATTTCAAAAATGAGTAAACAAATAAATAGCGCGTGTGATACGAGAGACAAATGAGCCAGGAACGGCAGTGAACTGATAATTGTAAATTGAAGACAGGTAAGCAGTGGTCTGCTAGATCACTGTCTCTTTAAAAAAATGTCTAGGCTGTTCATTATCTGAGAGAATTAAGTAAAGGGTTTAGGAAACACACTGAAGGAGAAACAGGAATGTTTAACTAGTTGGAATTCTTCTTCCTGATGACAGACTCAGTATTACTGTTGTACAAGTAAAAACACAAAATTCAAGAAACTTCCAACTATTAGACAACGAGCCGTAGAATCGAGAAATGAGAATTTCTAAGTTAAGTTTTTCAGAAATTACTACATCATTATATTTAAAATTTTAAGATAATTCTAATGCTACTGTCTCCATATGTTTGTATCAAGTAAAATAATGCTTTCTGAAACTATATATGTTTATATCTCTTTACACTTGTAAAAATGGCATTTACTTAACCATATCATTGATATTGCTAAATTTAGTCATACGACCATGCATGAGAATCACCAAAGAAAAATTATAGAGAGCCACTAATTTCAGAGAAGCAGTATGGTAGAAAGAGCACAAGAATAAATGAAGAATTGGGAGACGTAGGTAGCTGTGATGGATATAATTCTTACTATGTAAATTCAGGCAAGTTATTCAACTCTTGAGTCACGGTTTCATCATTTGCACTCAGACTTGATTCCATTACATGTCATCCAAGTTTCCCTTGGTTCTAACACCCTGCAGGCTGAAATCTGTTTCTCCCCATGCCTACACCTGTTCAGGAACCTAGAGCTTACCACAGATTATGACACCTCCAATTTTTGGAAGGCTCTAGGTCTCAACAAGTCTAGCTGATGGAACAGCAAAGAGAAGTCTATTTCTAGCCTTTCTCATCGGATGTGAGTGAAGCCATGCAAACAGGCACAGAATCTTAAGAGTTCTGTCCAGGTCATGTGGAAGGGATGATCCTCAGGGAAGAGTGTACCATGTACTCAGTTCTGTAACTGTGATTTGTAGAAGGAGGTTCTAAGGACACCAACAAGGGCCACGATGCCTCTGGGCAAGATGGAGGGAGGCAGGCTGGTGGGGAAGGTGTTGCTGATAAATCACCCCTGAGCACAGTTCTCCCAGGGTGGGTTGGATGTCCCTGTCTAGTATTCCCATAGTCTCCAGGAACCAATCTCTGTGCATGTGCCGTAATGATTCATGACTAGCTGTGTGAGCTACCGGGGCAGAGCCTGGGGGTTTTTGTTCATGGTGTATCTCCAGCATTTAGAATGGTGGCTGACATTCTTAACTTGTGTTTGCTGGGAGGGGAATGATAACAAAGGACAACATGGAAAATGTGAACATAACTGACACATGGAGCACATTCTATCTAAAGCAGCTGCAAACTATAAGTAGTTTATTTAAAAAATTGGCTTTTTGGATACTAAAAAAGTAGAGGAGATTGGGAAAATTATATTTAAGTATAAATACAAGAAGAAGGAGAAGTTTGCAAAATTAAGGGGAAAAAAAAGGAAACCAATGAAGCAGGAAGGGGGCCCTTGAAGAAAGAGGACTACTCGGATTAAAGAAACTTAGTCTAAAAGAATGGAATATCTTGTGGCCTAGTGCCCCAGCTACACAAACTGGCAAGAGCTTTATCCCATTAGAAGCAATAGCTCTGATAGAAATTCCATGACATTGATACAAATACATGTAATTCAAAGAATTACTTAATTCTCCCTTAAAGAATAGCAAACAAAAGTTGTTTTAAATAAATATTAAGCCTCACCTAAAACTTATAGTTAATAATAATGAAAGTGTGATCAAATTTTATAAGCATATTTGATTTCAAACTTTTTGATTTTATTCTGGAACCCACCTGTCATCTATACTTTATTCCTAAAATATTCCAAGCCATGGAATGTCAAGAAAAAAAAATAAAATATATAAAAGAAACTAATTTACTGATCTATTCATGAAAACACAAAGACTGCGTCGTCCCAACTTTGGGTGGCATACACAACAACACAGCGTTTAAAAGATGCTTCGCACACACAATACTGTGTTCAGATGATGTGCTGTGGAACTGTGCACCTGAAACCTGCATACTTTTGTTAACCAGGGTCACCCCAATAAATTCAGTAAAAAGAAAAAACTATGGGTATGTAAATCTAAAAAAAAAAAGATGCTTCTCAACATAGACTTTAATTCCTAAAAGTTACATGGCAAATGTTAGTCTGTATAATTATTCACAGTCTTATGAAAAAAATTTAATTTTTCTTTATTAAAATTCCATGCTATATGCTCAATGCTCTATTTTAAAGTTGTGGAACCACATATATTTTTCCCAAATTTAATAATGCAATTACACCACTTGTTCTAAAAGTTATAGCTATGAGCAGTTAAAAAAGGGAAAACTTAAAACACCAAATTCTTCAGAGGGAACAAAACAAAATTGTATATTGAGAAATCTATACTGTAGGTCTTTGAAGATGTAAATTGTACTTTATTCATCCTGGAATGCCCAGAACATCTAGTACTTAATAGCACATCTCCTAAAATCATCCAATATGTTGTATTGAAAGAAGAGAAACAGGAAGTTATAAAAACTAAACATCCAAGGAAAATATAAGACATTTTAGAAGCAATCTTCAAGAGGAAATCAAATATCTCAGGCAACCATTTTGGCCCAACTCTTCATTAAGCAAAGACTAAAGCAAATGTGTGTCCTAATATCCAGGAAGAGTAAACCAAAAGAGATAGAGAAGACGTGAACAATAGTTGAGCACCATAGACAGACAGGACCTTTAATAAATGAACAGTGATTCTCAAATTTTAGAATTTGCAAATTTGCATGTAGGACTCAGTAGGGAGCAAGAGCAGGAATACCCGGTGAAATGCAGATCTCCAGGTGCCGGCTGAGAAATTCTAACTTGAAAAACATATTAGGTGGCCCCAAGAATCTCTGGAAGTGACCACATAATTTGCCCATTTAAAATGTACAATTCAGTAGTTTTAGTATATTCACAGAATTGTGTAACCATTACCACAATTCATTTTAGAACATCTTATCACCCCCAAAAGAAACCCTATACCCAATAGTAACTAACCCTGTTCTCTCCCTCCTGCCCCCAGCCCTGGGTAACCACATTGTTGTCTTTATTGATTACCCTATTCTGGCTATTTCATACAAATGGACTACACTACAGTGTGTTGACCTTTTGTGTCTGGCTTCTTTCACTTAGCATACATTGTCTAGATGCACCCACCCTGTAGCATGTAGCTTACACTTCATCCTTTTCATTGCTGAAAAACTATTTTTAAACCACATATGTGGAAAGGAAGAATTCTTATCAATGTCTTTATTCATTTATCAGACTAGTACACCATATGCTGGAAGCTATTTAGTTGTAGAAATCATAGAATAGATCCTATCTGATATGATTCAACACTGCCAAACATATTCTTGGCTATTTTTGCTCATACCTATAAATAGACTCAATCCAGAAATGCAAAATTATATACTATATTTTTACACTGCCATAATATATTTAATAATGTATTCTAGGCAAAATTATAGAAATTGTTACTAAGGACTATTTCTACAATGACTACAGTTCACAACCTCAAAAATTATAATCCAAAGGGGGCAAACAACATATATGACTAACAGTACTTCAAACTAAAGCACAGATGTGCAGTCACCCTGTGCTGAACTATCCACTAGGATTGGTGAGCTCACTGAGGTGCAGTGAGTTTCATCACTGATATCCCAAAATACAGATTCTAAAGAAAAAGGGACATTTTACTTGTCTACTGATAAATACCAAGCCCTCAAGGCCAAAACACTAAAAAAAAGAAAATCGGTTTTTAGGTTGTCATTACATTATCCATTATATGGCATTATATTAGTTATTATGAGTAATTTGCTTTTAAATAACTTTCTTGTGTGAAAATAACATATTCATTTTAGGAGCATGAAGAAACATAGAAAAATCATGTTAAAGTTATCTAAGAAAATTCAGAAAAGCTACAGCTAATATTCAGAATATTTCCTTCTAGTGTTTTTAATTGGCAGACAGCATATATAGTTCAAGTCACATTTCACCATTGCTTTCAAATAGAATTAATTTATATATATATAAATAAAACTTAAAGGCCTTAAATATTTCATGGACAATACTTTTATAATCACAGTCATGTGATCTTATTCATAATACATGGGATATGTAATATATACACAAAGGAAAGCATGTGCTTGCAAACGAAGTATGTATCAATCTTTAAAAAAATATAATCAAAACTGCATTAATGAACTTCCTAAAAGCAAGCCTTTATAAGTAGAAAACAAAACCAAACTCTCTTGTCATCTGAAGCTATAGTCGTGTACACTGGACAGGGCAAAAACATTATTCGCCCAGGCCCAGGATACAGTAAAACAAGCAAGACCTTAGCAAGATTTGTTTTGGCAATTCCAGCTTCCCTTTTCTCCAACTTTCCCTGCTAGTGTGCACCCCTAGTTCAACTCTGGCCCCCACTGCCCTACTGCTCTCGCTTACTGAAATCAGAGAGGGTCCTGGGTAATCCTGGGCAGCAGGCAGCAGCAGGGCTACTTACTCATCACAGTCCTGGCACCTTAGACGAATCATTTTATTATTCAAAGCACAGCCGTCTCAGCAATAAAAATGAAAGCTCTACACCAGTGGTTCTCAGAGTCTTGTCCAGATCAGCATCATCTACAAACTTGGCACATTTTCTCATTCTTCCTCAGCCCTACTGAGCCAGAACACCCTGGGGTGGGGCCCAACAGATTTGTTTTAACAGGCACCATGCTTCTGATAAAGTTTGACAACCTCTGCTCTAGACTTCCTCAAACCTCCTGCACCTCACCTTTTCCACCCTCACAGTGAACTGTTGTCCTAGCTTTCTATTGCTCTCAGGAAAAAAAAAAAAAAGAGGACTTGTGTAGACTCAGAACAACAGAACCGACAACCACCCACCACCACGGTAGCCGCATACTCTGCCTTATCCACACCCTTTCCGAAGCCAGTCCCTCCACCCACGTACATCACTTCAACAGTTCCTCACTCTGTTTTACTCGTCCATATTTTTTCCTCAACTGGATCATTTTCACTAGCATACAAACCTGCTGATACTTTTCCCACCCTAAATTCTTACTGACTCCACTTCCCTAACCCTAACGCCACCATTTTTAAAAACTGAGGTATGATTAACATACAACAAAATACACAGATTCTAAGGTTACTGAATTTTTATAGTTATCTAAACTCATGTAAAATTAAAACATGATAATTATCTAAATCATGTAAATTATAAAGCATCTCCATCACCCAAGAATGTTTCTCCCTGCCCATTTTCAATGAATTCCACTTTACCCACTCGGGCCACCACTAATCTGATTTATTGAACCAAGATTAGTTTGTTTTACAATGTCACAGAGATGGGATCACATGGCCTATACGCTTTTGTGTCTGCCCTTTCTTGCTTTGTACAATGGATTTGATATTCAGTCATGTGGTTCCATGGTATTTGTTCATTCCTTTTTATTTTTTTATTGCTGAGCAGCATTCCATGACATGAACCGCGTCATGAACTCTATGTTTATCCCTTCACCTGCTGGGGGATGTTTGGACTGGTTCCAGTTCTTTATATCACCACTAGGGCTACAGTGAACATTTGTGTATAATTCATTTTGTAGACTGATTTTGAAGACTGATTTATGTTTGATAAAGAAACATATACAATGAGGAACTTAGGTTAGGTGTCCTGAGTAAATCTTCTGTTCTTACTGTTACAGACTTGACAAAACATAGGATGACTTTTTTAAAAATTTAATTTTATTTTAACTGTTGTTTAAGTACAGTTTTTTCTTTTACCCCCATACCAGCCCACCCACCCATCCCTCCTCACCTCCTTCCCATTTCTGCCCCCCTAGTTTTTGTCCATGTGTACTTCATACTTGTTCCTGTAATCCCTTCCCCTTTTCCCCTGAAATTTCCTCCCCTATCCCCTCTGGACACTGTCAGCCTGTTCTCTATTTCAGTGTCTTTGGTGATATTTTGCTTGTTTGTTTGTTTCATTGTTTAGGTTGCTGTTAAAGGTGAGATCATATGGTATTTGTCTTTCACAGCCTGGCTTATTTCGCTCAGCATAATGCTTTCCAGTTCCATCCATGCTGTTGCAAAGGGTAGAAGCTCCTTCTTTCTTTCTGTTGCATAGAATTCCATTGTGTAAATGTACCATAGTTTTTTGATCCATTAATTTACTGATGGGCATCCAGGTTGCTTCCAGCATTTTGCTATTGTAAATTGTGCTGCTATGAACATTGGGGTTCATAGATTCTCTTGGATTGGTGTTCCGGGGTTGTTAGGATATAATCCTAGCAGTGGAATTGCCAGGTCAAAAGGCAGATCCATTTTTAGTTTTCTGAGAGAAATTCCATACTGTTTTCCATAGTGGTTGTACCAGTCTGCAATCCCACCATTAGTGAACTAGGGTCCCCTTTTCTCCACATCCTCTCCAACACTTGTTGTTTGTTGCTTTGTTTATGATGGCCATTCTGACAGGTGTGAAGTGGTATCTCCCTGTGGTTTTAATTTGCATCTCTCTGATGGCTAGCGATACTGAACACCTTTTCATGTGTCTCTGGATCCTATGGATGAGACAGACCTCTTTCTTAAAGACACTAACTGTTCAATCAAAAACCCTGCTACTATGAGAACAAAGCTGAGCAACAGTTTTACAGCATTTGAGAGAAATATCTGACTCATTTCTTTAGCCACAAATACTATACTGTTGTTTTTCCATTTTTTTTGTCCTTATCCTAACAATGCTTCATGCCTACTGGATTAAGGACTGGATGTAAATAAGAATTGCTCCATCCTTCAAAGAACTTTTGGTCTAGTTGGGGAAATTAGACTGGAAATTAGTGCACTAAAATGTTTTTCAGTGCAAGAATAAAAATATGTTTAAGGTACAATGCTGCCCAAGAAAAGTCTGACCAAATGATTGAGTCACTGTAAGATGTAATGCCCAAGAACACAGATCCAAGAGCCAGATTGCTTGTTTAAGGTCAAATCTCAGTGTTGTTGCTCATTGCCTTTGAGTTCCTGTGCCTCCGTCTCATCTACAAGACAGATGTACAATGGTGCCTACCTCACAGTGTTTTTGTATGGGATAATAAAAAGGCACTGTTCTAAGAGGATATGGACAGGTCAGTTAAAAGACAACACTCATGACCAGAAACAACACCAGCCCAGGTGAGGCAGTGGCAACACGGAAAGGAGAAGGAAGAGGACAGACCGAGAGAAGATACAGAAAAAGAAATCAGCAGAATTGGTTACTGACTGATAAGCGTGGTCAAAGACAACACGTGGGGTTTTGGTTTAAATGACTTGCCAAGTTGGGATTTTTGTGTAATGATAATAAACAGTTTTGCACTATAGTGAATCTGAAACTTTGTTGGCAGTTCCAAGGTGAGTTTATCAGGAAGAAATTAAATGTATAGATATAAAATTCTAAATAATATTCTGGGCCCTGGCTGGTATAGCTCAGTTGACTGAGTGTGGGCTATGAACCAAAGGGTTACCGGTTCGATTCCCAGTCAGGGCACATGCCTTGGTTGCAGACCAGGTCCCTGGTGGAGGCCACGTGAGAGGCAATCACACATTGATGTTTCTCTCCCTCTCCTCTCTTCCTTCACCTCTCTAAAAATAAATAAATAAAATCTTTAAAAAAATAAAATAAAAAGTATTTTGGGTTTATTATACAATGTGGAAAATATCACATACAAAAGTGGGAGTTCAGTCATAGGAGTGAGTAAAATCACAGAGAGGATACAGCAAGAATGGAAGAAATTCTCAAACACAGTCTTTGGGGATATAAGATTTTTTTCTGAGTCCCCAACCAAGCCCCCAGGAATTGAACAATTTAAAGTGAGCAGGAAAAGAGGATATTGGACACCAACATCCATTCTACCTTGCTATAAATGATCAGAACATATCAGTCATAAGTTCATGTCCCCTGCTAGTAACTAGAACAGATACAGACTCAATCAAGGCCAAAGTGAACTACGGTGGGCGATTTCTGGGAAATTTTTCCTTGTTTATATGAAAAGAAAGACCTTTATGAAATTGCTGGACTAGTATATCAACCAGATCTGATGTCTGTCCTACTTCTGGACTTCCTGTTATGTGAGAGAATAAATGTCTTTAATGTGTGAGCCAGATGAGACAGGATTTCTGTCACTTGAAGTAGAAAACACCCTGACTGATTGATAAAAGGCATCCATGTTGGAGATGGCAAGAAATCATTAGGAAAGAAATGGAAAAAAGAGTGCTATTACTAAAACTAACAGAAAAACATTCAATGTGGAAAGACAAGCATAAAAGGTATACTATGTGATCTATAAATACAAGTATTTGTACATATATCAGCATTCTTTACATTGATATACATAGGATCTGGCACAAACAACACCACTTTCTATTATAAAATCTTTTATTACAAAATCATAAGCCTGTAATTCTGCAACATACAATATCACACTCAAGCACACCATGTGACATTTTAGGTGGAATGTTCAAATTAAAACTGTAAGTTATCACACCCATATTATTACCCTACCAACCACACTCAGGCAGGCCTGACTTCTGCTGGCCCATGTATTTCTATGTACCACAACATAGGTGTTCTCTCTCTCTGCATTAAAAATGCATGATTCAGAATAAAAATAGTGAATATTTACCTGTTTTCTTTTCAAAGCCTGACCTGATTCCTGGCATATAGTTTGCAGTAAATAAATATTTTTAGGATGAATGAAAACCGGTTCCAATAAGGTAAAGTGTTTTTAGGCTTCTTTGTAAAAACTTGGTCATTTTTGATTTTCAAATTGTTTATAATGCAAGTTGGTCTCTCAATTACACTCAATAAATACACACTTTAAAATTGAAGGAATCTTGACACTTACATGGGGACAGAATTTGATTATTTTTAAATATTGGTACTTCAAGTTAATATTACGAATGATACAATACGGACTTGATGGTCTTAATATAAAGGTATAGATACACCCTAATGCAAACAGTGAGCTTATAGTTCTAAAATATCACCACAGGATAAAAGGAATTATACAGAATTAGCAAAAATATTTTTAAGCCTGGGTATCTTTAGCTTTCAAAGTAAGTGAGAAATATAACAATACTTTCTCTATCAAATGATCAGATTAATATAGAAGGTAAGAATCATTTCTTACCTTCTCATTTCTCATTTTTCTGTAAAAGATAAATCACTATCTCCTACAAGAAATGTCCACAAAGTAACAAAAGGTTTAGGTGAATAGCAAATGGCAATTGTCTTGTAATGCAGACCAATGAGGCAATTTGAAGATGCCCCATCCCATCAAAGCTTTATGAAGCAAGGCTAGCACTCAAGGTCAATATCTATAAAACTATACTAAGACCTCTGAGGTTAAGACTCATGCCACAGCTGTAGAACCTTACTACTCTGAGTGTGTCCCATGGACCAACACCATCGCCTTCATCTGGAAGGCCATTGAAAAGCAGATTTGTGGACTCCACCCAGACCCACTACAGTTTGAGAAGCACACTTATATAGAGTATTCTCAGTTGAGATACAGAGCCCATGACTCACGATAGCTAGCCTCATAATTGGAGTGCAGCGCCTAATCATTCATTGCGCACATAGGGCTCCAGCAGAAAGCAAAGAGCCAACAGTCTGATTCAAGGTCAAACAATGACATGACATCTGTGTTTTTATTAAGTAATGTGAAAAGCACTGGATGCAATTTTTAATACTTAAATTAGAGAGATAATTTCTATAATCTTACTGCAAATTCTAACATAAGGGGTGGAGGGAGAGAGAGAAAAAAATAAACTTGCAATTGCATAATTATAGCATGAAGGGAGGCAGAGAGAGTTAAAAGATATCAACCCTCAAGCAGAGAGGCAACCGTTAGTTATGAATTGTTTAGGAGACTCCCAGAGGCTTGTCTTTTAATAATTAACTTGTCTGTGCAAATCCCTATTCCAAAGGCATTTAATAAGTGGCTTTATAGCTGATGGAATCAAACTTATGGACAGATCCATGGTTTGTGCATGTTTCATTTTTTTCATTTTCTTCTTTGCCTCATCCCACTTACCCCAGCCCCTAGATTTCAAAACCAGTAAAACTGCCTGCTCCTATTCTATATGTACAGGTTCAGCATAGAGACTGGCTCATAAAGGAGCTCAAGAATGAGTGAACGCATGCGTGCATGCATGCAAACAAAACGACTCTTTGCTTCTGTTGATAAGTGATGTGTTTACTTATTTGGGTAGGGACCAGTAGTGACACCGCCAAGGTTCAGTCTGGAAGTCATCTTGCTGTACTCTCTAGTTACCCACTGAGCCCAAGAGTTGCCTTGAGTAACTAATAATACCAGGCAGTGTTTATCAACTAAAATGAGTACTGGACATAAATATTTACTTCCAGCTCTTCCTGTATTAAACCACTGACTCTAAGCAGATTCCATTACGCTCATAATGGCAGAAACATGAATGAAGCCCTTTCGTGTATTTTGAGCAATATTGGTTGTTAGAAAATAATTGAAGATAAACTCAAAACAAACCATTGTTAAAAATAAGCAAGGCAAAATTAAATACATTCTGACTTTTATTTCTTTACAACTATTTCTTCATAATTAGAAACCTGCATAGTATTCCATTTCTAGAGAAATCTAATCTTCTCACTATTCTCCAAAATGACATTAAGAAGGAAATTTTCCATACAAACATTAGCTTTCCTTTTTATTATCATGGCTCAATTTATTCAACTTTAATTATTTTCAATTAAAGTAATATAATTATTACTTTAATAATTATAAAGTAATAAAATAATTATAAAGTAATAATTATAATTAAAATAATTATTTAAATTATTTTCATTTGGTATTCCTTATACAATCTTTTGAGACAAAAATATATATAATAAATCAAAGAAGACAGACACAGGCATGGTAATCTTAAACTGCTTCGCTGGGAGTTACTCCAGAGGCAGAGACGAAAGGAGAGAGTCCAGTCTCCTATTTCTCACCCATTTGTACCACATCCTTGCCTCCTGCTCCATATCGCTGGCCATCAGAGAGATGCAAATTAAAACTACAATGAGATACCACTTCACACCTGTCAGAATGGCCATCATAAACAAAGCAACAAACAACAGGTGTTGGAGAGGACGTGGAGAAAAGGGAACCCTAGTGCACTGTTGGTGGGAGTGCAGACTGGTACAACTACTATGGAAAACAGTATGGAATTTTCTCAGAAAACTAAAAATGGACGTGCCTTTTGACCGGGCAATTCCACTGCTAAGTTTATACCCTAAGAACCCTGAAATACAATCCAAGAGAACCTATGCACCCCAATGTTCATAGCAGCACAATTTACAATAGCCAAGTGCTGAAAGCAACCTAGGTGCCCATCAGTAAATGAATGGATCAAAAAACTATGGTACATTTACACAATGGAACTCTATGCAGCAGAAAGAAAGAAGGAGCTCCTACCCTATGCAATGGCATGGATGGAACTGGAAAGCATTATGCTAAGTGAAATAAGCCAGATGGTGAGAGACAAATACCATATGATCTCACCTTTAACAAGAACCAAAACAACAAAACAAACAAGCAAGCAAAGTATAACCAAAGACATTGAAATAGAAAACAGGCTGAGAGTAACCAGAAGGGAGAGGGGAGGGAATTTCAGGGGAA